>JASDQU011313991.1:0-24667 GCA_032191745.1 Picea mariana
GCAGTCGAGTGAAATTCTTCTTTAAGCTTGTTGATTCAAAAGATCTTAGAAAAAAAAAAAAATTTGAAAAGTTGTTGAAATTTTGCATTAAGTGAAGGTTTTTGTTTCCAGCTTTTTATTCATTTTAACTTTCGTCTTTTAAAGATCATCAGTTTCACTTTCATACCCCTCTACATAAGACAAGCCATAAAATTAACGTTAAATCTAAAATTTATTAGACTTTTATGTTTGTAGGGTTAACCAACTAGTTCAGGATTAGGGCCTTGGATTAGGTTGGAGAGGAAACTCTTCAAGGCCATTAAAATCAAACATTGGAGTCTAAGTTAGGGAGTGTCCAAGTCCAGTATCGTGAAAGTTATTCGGGAATAACCTCTAACACAGGGGATAAACACGAGGTCACATGCGAAAATGTAGTGGAGATAACCCCTCTAAAGTTGGACCAATCGTAGTGGAGAACACATATGGAGGGCTTGTTTTGGGATTCCGTCGATTGCATTTGCCATGGGGCTTCGTGGGTCTCGAATTCGTTCGAGGTCCTCAATTGTCTTTTGGACCACTTTCTTTTGATACCCTTCATAGGTTTTGGGATTGATACCCTGCTTATTGTGGTCTACCTGCCTTTCGAATGTACCCGCCTGGTGACTGTTCGCGCACTGGCAACCTAGTTGCCTATCTTTTTTAGGGACATACACAGGTGATTGCAGGGGTATACCATGGTACCTAGGACACACATAGGGACATGATTTGCAGAGTATACCTGGAGGGTGCTTTCGTTTTCGAGTTGCACTTGCACCGGTAAGTTGCCCTAGTGTTGGTTATTGTAACTGTTCTTCCAATTAATTTAGTGTTTGTCTGTCTTATCTTCTAGGGATTTTTTTTTAGTGCATGTTGTTTTTGAATAGTTAGACTACCCTAGTGTGTCTTTGATCTTCTCACATAATGGAGGATCACGAGCTCTGTCGGTCATGAAGGCTTCTTGGCCTGCCGCTGGTTACACTGGAGCCACCCCCGCCACCGCTAAGGTGAAAGCTAGACCAACAAGGGTCTTTTGAAGAGACCGGGTCACAAGAAATTGTGCTCAACCAAGATCCAGAGGAATTGACCGTCTTAGAAATTAGAGCACAAGATTTTGGTTTGGTTGAAACTTCCACCACTGATCTTTCGGCACCCACCATTGTACCAATTCGCCCTTACGAGTGCCAGACAGTGTCACACGCAGCAATGGAAACAAATGTTGTTACTCCTTCTGGGAATTCTTCANTCCCACTATGGTTGTCACCACTGGAGAGTTTCCACCTCCTAACCCACCATCACTGGTCTGAGCCACCATGGTCTTGACCACCTCTACATCGCACAGTGGTCTGATCCCATCTTTGGTGGCAGCCACAACCCCTTTCACACCAAGTATGACAAGCCCTCTGTTCTCATACGGGATGCCTAGTTCAGGGACAAGTCTTGTACTTTCCTACTCCACTTTACAGACTTTAGGTATGGGGGAAGGGAGCTCTAATTCTCCTCTACAAGGACACATGGGGGGCACTCCTGCTCCTTTTAATTCTTTCCTTTATGGGGGAGGTCATATACCTCCTTCATCCCCTTCACTCGGTGGATCGCATCAACAAACCGCTTGACCCAAATCAACCTACACAGGCCCCCTCCTCTCCTAAGGTGTAGATCTTGTGGAACCTACAAGCCCTTTCTCTAACACTCTTGTCACTTTTAAACTAGAGGGTGCTAGCTCCTTTCGCTAGGCCCATCTCCTTATGTATGACCTTAGGTGATGGACCAACTCCTACTAAAAAGGTGCTTCGGAGCTTCGAGATTCAGGCGTTTTCACTTCATGCTACGGTCAATTCTTTTGGAGGCACAATCCTAAGAAATCACATAAACACGATCAACCATCCTCATTCCTTGCTGAGATCCATGAGTCAGTCTTCTTCTTCAGAATTTGGGCTTCGACCGAATCTGTATGCACACCCTACAAATCATCCAGAGTGTCTATCCAATATAGTGAAGCCCCATCCTCCACACATCCCCTCACAGATCAACAGTCCATGCGTATTCCTTAGATCAACAACCCTCAACTATTTCAAGCTCCAGTGATTCAAGAAATCCTAAAACAATTCTCTACAAGACCTTCGGAGTGCTATGTCTCCAAACTAGCAAATCTTCTACCATTTGTCCTTTTAGATCCAACGATCCAGATCTTCTCTACTCTTTGTGACATCATGATGGTTTCTCCTTTATCCATGCTGATTCTTTTGAATTTCCTTCCCACGAACTCTCAAATCCGCTGCTATATGTCCCATAATGATCAACGATCAGGATCTAATATGTTCTTCAAATCTTCGGCAGTTTCATCTTCTGTTCCATGCAGATCTTTCGAAGCTTTACCTCCCAAACCCTTCGATCTACTGCCACCTTTCAGCCTTGACGATGGATGGTCCTGACTTCTTCAAAACTTCAAGACTTCGCAAATCCTCTCTCTTGTGCACTTAAAAGAGTTTAAGACCCATGCACTTACCTCTGGATCCAACGGTTGTTGTTCCTTCATCCTCATATCTGATGGATAGTATCTTCTCTCCGCCTCTGCACGCTCCTACTGGGTGTCTATGCGTGGGGTTCAATGACCCATATCTCTCCTGGCAGCTCGATTCAACGACTACTGTGGGTCCTCCTCCTGAGCTTGTACTTTCTCGAAAATTGGGAGAATTTTGTAAGTGTTCAAAGGTTTTGTCCCCTTAACCTTCTCCTGCCAACCCGAATTTTCTAGTGTTCGAATCCACTCCTCCTCCTTGATATTTTTGAACTTGAGACAAGTTCACACCTTGGCAATATCCTTGTGCTTGATGAAGTCTTTCAAACTACTTCTTTCAATACTTTTATAAGTGTTGGCCGAGTGCACTCTTTGCATAGGTCTTCCTCTAGAGTATTCAGCAACTCTGTGAGTATCTTCTCCTCGACACTCCTCTCCTCATAACTCAAAATGGAGACCACCTTACGCACACTTTCACCTACTCAATGCCCTCCTAGAAGATCTCTACAAAGTTCTCAATAACTCTATGCTACACTTACTCCTGTGCAGACTTTCCTCCAAGGTACTCAGCAACCTTGAAGCTCCTTTTGAGACTGTAAATGTTCTGGTGCACCTTCTTGACAACTTCTCATCTAAATCGAATGAGGTCAAACACACACTCCTTGCATCGGATCACAAAGTTTCAACTCTTTGTCACGCAATCCTTGCACTTAGCCTCAAGAACCAAAATTAATCCAACACACAAACAAATAGAAGATTTTAGTTCCATCTTCATAGAATATTTCTAACATACACCTATAGCATAAACGCATACGAATGACATTCACAACTAAGCATCCATTACACAGAAATTGATAAACAGGAAAATATATTCCTTTCCTATTAATGGCATAATGTTGATTACAATATATGTGACCAGATTATGACTGAGTCTCGACTCTCATCAATCTCCCCATCAACAACCTCTACTATGAAAAAATACACAGATTTATACAAGAGGGGTTGGATGAGCTTTCCTCCAAGCTAAGATAGTGGTGTCTAATCACCATTCAAAATGCCTGACTAACGAGGAAGATTACAATGATGGAATTATGACCTAAATTGGATGCATATCCCTCCTACCAGCAGCCACTTAATGGAGAATTAATCTACAGATTGTGTGAAGGCACAACCTGGCTCTACCAACCTGTCAACATTTATTTCCTTAATAATGATTTGTTTTNCGAGATGTTCTCCTGCTCCATTGCTTCATTTGTTTTGCTTCTACATATTTCTTGCTACTAGTGTAGGTTATCCTTTGTTCAGCTTCTCCTTGATGACTACTTCTTCCGCTGACCTCAACATCCGCCTCCTTATATCCTTTACGTCTTCTTCCAGTTTCTTCATCGACTGGTTCTCCTTGTGTAGACTTCTCGACCGTAACCATTCATGTTTTTCTAAGGGTAGATCATCCTGATCTCCCATGCTGCTTTCATCTTCTATGATGCTGACTGGACACTCTGTCACATACTCCAATTCTGCAATCTCCTTACCAAACTTTTGTTCAGCAACCTCCTCTGATAGACTAACTCCTGTCAATTATTATTGCATTGGTTCAACTCTAGCCTCCTCTAGCTACAAGTCACTATGATCTGTCTCCTCTAGCATGGTTATCTCATGGAAGCCACCTTCTGGTTTTGGACTGTTCAAACAATCCTCAAGTTCCTTCAACTCCATCTCCCATTGAGTGAGAATCTCAACTGTGTCCTCCTCTCTTCCTGTTGGGGTAGACTTCAATATCTGCTCCTTCTCCTCCATGACAGTCTCAGCTTGTTGTCCTTATGTTGCATCTACAACACTTATGCTAGCCTCTCCTCGGCTTCTTGGTAGGATTATCTGGATTCCCCCAATGACTAGAACCCTCCTCTGATCCCACCTCTATGATAGGATTTCTCAACTTTTCATCATCTTCATTCACTGGCTTGCAGTTTCACAAGATTCTTCATATGGATGAGGCATTTATTCCACTTTCTGTCCATCTATCAACACCCATTGCTGATGTGAAGTCTCAACTGAGATAATCTATTCTCCCTCTCCCACCTGGAAAATCAGGATGTCTCCTCTACACGCCTGGTAGTTTATGAGATCAATTGATCCCTTCACATTGCCCACCTGGAAATCTATGAGACCTATGCCAGATCTCTTTCCCTCACCATTGAGGTTTTTGAAAAATCTTGACCATATTTTTAACACTTGTTGTTGCCTCCTGGCCAATAGATTTCAAACATGCCACTTAGTTGTCCTTTTCAAAGGCCACTTGTATCTCCAATGTACCTTTTCCTCTTGTTGCATCTTAAATGCTAGATTCTCTATTTCTGCTTGGATTTCACTGAGCTCCTCACTCTATCCTTTTTCACCCACTGTCTATAGGAGAATTCAAGCTCTAAATCTACTCGATATAGCCAAATTGTCTCCTCTTTTATCTCTTTCCTCCTGCTTCGGGATAAAATCAGGCTCTGATACCACTTGGTGCAGCCCCCCCCTTCTCCTCGGGGTTGCTCGAACTCCTAGTTTAGGATCATTCACAACAAGGATTCATATCGACTCTTCTAGCTCCCTGCTTGAACTCAAATCAACTTACACAGGCCTCCTCTTCTCCTAAGGCACAGGTCTTGTAGAACCCGCGGGCCCTTTCTCTAGTTCTCTTGTCACTTTTCAACTGATTTGTTCTGTCTCCTTATACTAGGCCCCTATCCTTATGTATGACCTCAGGTGATGACCCAATGCATAATCAAAAGGAGCGTTGGGCTCCAGGAATTTTCACTTCACGCTGTGATCAATTCTTCTAGAGGTATAATCCTCTGAAACCATAGAAACAAGATCAACGGTCCTCATTCCTTGCTGAGATCTATGACTTAGAATTCTTCTTTGGAATTCAGGATTTGGTTGAACCTGCATGCACACCCCAAAAATCCTCTAGAGTGGTTATCCAATGGAGTGAACCCTCTTAATCCATGCATTCCCTCATAGATCAAATGTCCATGCTTCTTCGTCAGATCAATGACCCTCAATTGTTCCAGGATCCGGCGCTTTGGGAAATTCTGAAACACTTCTTCACAAGACCTCTATAGTGCTACATCTTCAGACTAGCAGATCGTCTACCACATGTCCTTCTAGATCCAATAGTATAGATATTCTCCTCCCTTCATGAATTCGTGAGGGTTTCTCCTTTATCCATGTTGATTCTTCCGAAGTTGCTTCCCGCGAACTCTTGGATCTGTTGCTACTTGTCTCCTAACGATCAACGATCATGATCTACGTCATTCTTGAGAGCTTCATCAGTTTCATCTTCTGCTCCATGCAAATATTCCAGAGATTTACCTCCCAGACCCTTTGATCTACTACCACCTGTCAACCTTGATGATGGACGGTCTCGGATGCTTCGGAACTTCGGGACTTTGCAAGTCCATTCTCCTGTGCACTTAAAATATTTTAAGACCCATACACTTACATCTGGATCCAATGGTTGTTGGTACTTTGCACCTAGATCCGACAGATAGGATCTTCTCTCCACCTCTGTGCGCTCATATTGGGTGTCTAGACGTGGGATATAATTACATGGATCTCTCCCAGTAGCTCAATTCAAAGGATGTTGTGGCTCCTCCTCTTGATCTTGCACTTTCTCCAAAATTGGGAAAATTTTGAAAGTGTTAAAAGTTTTTGGCCTTTGAACCTTCTCTTGCCAACCTAACTATTATATTGTTCGACTTCACTCCTCCTCCTTGAGATTTTTGAACTTGAGACAAGTTCATTCCTTGGAGTTGTCCTTGTGCTCAATGAAGTCTTTCAAATGGCTTCATGCAACACATTTCTAAGTGTTGGTTGGGTGCACTCTTTGCATAGTTTTTCCTCCACAATATTCAGTAACTTTGTGAGCGTCTTCTCCTTGAAACTCCTCTACACAGAAATCGAAATAGAGCTCACCTTATGCACACTTGCACATGATCAATGCCCTCCTAGAAGAGATCTACAGAGTCCTCAATAACTTTGTGCTACGCTTACTTCTGTGCAGACTTTCCTCCAAGTTATTCAATAACCTTGAAGCTCCTTTTGAGTCTATAAATTTTCTGGTGTTCCCTCCTAGAAACTTCTCTTCTGACTCGAATGAGTTCAGACACTCACTCCTTGTGTCGGCTCATAAATATTCAACTCTCTGTTGCACACTCCTTATGATTAGCCTAAAGAACTAGAATTAATACAACGCACTCACAGATAGAATATTCTAGTTCCACCACTGCAAACGATTTCTAACATACATCTAGAGCATAAAGGCATACGAATGACATTCACAACTAAGCATCGATTACACAAAAATTGACAAATAGGAAAATATGTTCCTTTTCTATTAATGGAAGAATGTCTATTACAATATGTGAGACTGGAATATGACTGTGTCTCAACTCTCATCAATCTCCCCATCAACAACCTCTATAATGCAACAATACACAGATTTATACAAGAGGGGCTCGATGAGCTTCCCTCCAAGCTAAGCTAGTGGTGTCTAATCACCATTCAAAATGCCTGACTAACGATGCAAATTACAATGATGGAATTATTATCTGAATTAGATGCAAATCCCTCCTACCATCAGTCACTTAATGGAGACTTAATCTACATCTTGCACAAAGGAACAACTTGGCTCTACCAACCTCTGAGCAGGTATTTCCTTAATCATGATTTTTTTTTTGAAGGCAAAATGAGACGTCAGTGCCTCTCCCTTCCTTGAATGTGTACCAATCGTGCTAATCATCTGGCATGTACTGGGGTGGATCGATGCTCCTGCATCATCGGTGTTCGAGAGAAACAAAGTGTGATATAGCAAAAAAACATCGAAGTCCAGAAGTCCGGATTTAATCCAGACTGTCCATCAAAGAAGGCATGTGTCAAAAGATTGACTCATTCAGGAGTTCGGTGTTCATGAGAAGAAAAGTGTGATAGAGAAAAAAATTCTTGAAGTCTGGAGTTAATCCAGTCTGTCCATCAAAGGAGACACGTGTCGACAGATTGACTCATGCGGGAGTTAGGTGTTTGAGAGAAACAAAGTGTGATAGAGATAAAATATCCCGAAGTCCCGAAGTTCAGAGTTAATATGGATCATCCATCAAAGGATATGCGTGTCATAATATCATCTTATTGAGAGTTTGGCATTCGAAAGAATCGGAGTTTGCTAATGTGAAAATATTTCGAATCCCCAAATATAGAAGTTTCGAAGCCGAAGAGCCAAAGTGATGTGGCATGATGACATTACCCTGGGTGATGTGGACTTGCCTAGTTCTACCATGTGTCACCACCTTAATTGATGACAATTTTACTATGTGGACCCCCTAGAAGGTTAATAATTTTGGAAGTTCGACGTTCGGAAGATTTGAGGTGTGAAAGTGTAAAATATTTCAAAGCCCTAGAGTTCCAAAGTCCTGGAGTTCTGATGTTTCAGAGTTTCAAAGTCTTGGAACTCTCGAAGTCCTGAAGTGATGTGACTTTCTGATGTCACCTGATATGATGTGGACACATGATATGCGTGCCACATGTTAGTGAGTTACGTACCCTTCAAATATATATTATTCTAGTTCGAACATGACACGTGTCACCCATCTGATTTAGCCACATGTTCGCTTCTGGTATTCTTCCATGTGGCACTTTTCTCGAGTATGGTTGGTGGGGCCCTTGATGGATTGCAAAAAGTAGTTGAACTTGGTCAATAATTTTTAAAGTTTGAAGACTCCCAAAGCTTTGGAGAGCGGAGTAAATCCTCAACGTTGATCAAGGAGGGACACGCGACAATATATCTCATATTTCAGAGACTTGGTACTTCAGAGGATTCAAGGCATAGATAGTTAAGGTTAGGTACTCTTGAAGGTTGGAGTCCATCACAACCATTGATCAGGAGAGGGTATGTGGCAACAGATGCAACAATCCAGAGACTTGGTACTTCAAAAGGTTTGAGAGTGTGGAAATTCCAGAACTCCTAAAGCCCAGAGTCCCAGAGTTGATCATGGTCGTTGGTTAGGTAGAAGGTGCGGTCTGTTGATTTTTTGTTTGTGAGTTCACTAGACTGGGACTCTAGCGGACCTGTAGAGTAGTGGTTATAAAAATCAAAGAGCTGGAGTTCCGTAATATATCTCATCCATTGGATTTTAGGAATTCAGTGACCATCGATCCACCATTCTTCATGAATTCTCCAAATTCGACGCTCTAAGGAATTAGAGATTTGGAGTTGCAAGAACCCCCAAAGCCTAAAGTTCTAAATCCCCAAGGATTTGAAGCTCCATATAATCACTTATCATACTAGCGCTTGGTCACAACCTATGGTCACATGATATTGGGGGACAAAGAGAGAGGGCTAGTGCCCATAATTTTTATTTAAGAAATAAAAGGGCTTAGGAAGGAAGCCGTGGGGTTTTGATTGTTCAGACTTGCATAAAAATAAGTAAAGATGATCTATGAACCTTATGAGTGGGTCCAACAAAGGTCCAAGAGATATTTTTTCTCTGAGAAAGGAGAATAATTTCACATGGATTGCATAATTGAAAAGACAATTTTTAATTGTCCATAACTTTATGCTCGGGATTCTGAATTGAGCAAGGAGGAAATCATTGGAAAGGCATTGGAAAGAGGATTCTAGGTATTCAGCCATCTGGGATACATGATAATGCATGAACCATAATTTCATACAGAGATGAAAAGAATGGGAATAAGGAAGGACGGTTTTATGGAATATGAAAGAGTTTGGAGATAAGATGTGACATCTCCAAGGATCTGTCCCACAGTTGGAGATATCACCTCAAGTATTGCTATCAGAATGGAAATTGGAAGCATGGCATGAAATCACTTAGATCGTAAGTAGATCATAGTCGAGTGAAATCCTTCTTTAAGTTTGTCGATTCAAAAGATCTTAGAAAAATAAAAATAAAAATTTGAAAAGTTGTTGAAATTTTGCATTAAGTGAAGGTTTTTGTTTCCAGCCTTTTATTGATTTTTACTTGCGTCTTTTAAACATCATCATTTTCACTTTCATACCCCTCAACATAAGACAAGCCATAAAATTAACACTAAATATACAATTTATTAGACTTTTATGTTTGTAGGGTTAACCAACTACTTCAGGATTAGGGCCTTGGATTAGGTTGGAGAGGAAACTCTTCAAGGCCATTAAAATCAAACATTGGAGTTTGATTTAGGGAGTGTTGAAGTCCAGCATCGTGAAATTTATTTGGGACCCCCCTCTAACACAGGGGATAAACATGAGGTCACCTGTAGAAAGGTAGCGGAGATAACCCCTCTAAAGCTGGACCATTCGTAGTGGAGAACACATATAGAGGGCTTATTTTGGGATTCCATCGATTGCATTTGCCATGGGGATTAATGGGTCTTGAATCCATTCGAGGTCCTCAATTGTCTTCCAGAACACTTTCTTTTGATACCCTTGACAGGTTTCAATCTTGATACCCTACCCACTGTGGTCTACCCGACTTTCGACTGTACCCACTTGGTGATTGTTCCCGCGTTGGCAACCTAGTTGCCTATCTTTTTCAGGGACATACACAGGTGACTGTGGGGGTATGCCGTGGTACCTAGGATAGACATCAGGCCATTCTTTGCAGAGTATACCCAGAGGGTGCTTCCATTTTCGAGTTTCACTTGCACCGGTAAGTTGCTCTAGTGTTGGTTGTTGTAACTGTTCTTCCAATTAATTTAGTGTTTGTTTGTCTTATCTTCTAGGGAATTTTTTTTAGTGCGTGTTGTTTTTGAATGGTTAGACTACCCTAGTGTGTCTTTGATATTCTCACATAGTGGAGGATTATGATCTCTACTAGTGTTATCGCTTCCTAGGGTCTCTGTTACTCCCACTTCGCTCCAGTGTTCTCGTGAGGTCAAGACCAAGACAACACAAACCAACCAAAGTGAAGACAGAAAAATATATTCAATCGTCAACTTATGCATATGATCAAGGAATTACACAATAAAGTAAGAATGACTTTATGGGAAAAGGACATGTCGTTGTATCATATTAATCGAAAGTAGAATATACAACCTGATCGCCTTGATGTCGCAAGCTTCCTTTCGGTGGATCTTGGTTCCAACACACACACTTGCTCGATCCTTGTATGAAGAAGATTCAATTCCTCTTGATAGACTTGTTGGAGTCTCCAAGCTCTTGTTCAAGCTAGGCTCTTCACACAATTCCTTCACCAATTCTCCAATTAATCTTGCTTCACCTTTTCCATGAGAATCCCATCAATATATAGGAGAGGATGAGATGGTTACTTGGATAAGAATGATCCCACAGTATCAAGGAAACCAGTAAAAAGATAACCATTTGAATGCCAACCCATTCTCTAGAAGATTCCCTTCTATAACCATCGAGACTTCATCTTTTTCCACGATTGAGAGAAAGTTCGAACCCTAGCTATGTAGCACAGTGCAATAAGTTCACACCCTAGCTGAACTCAGCCTATGAGAATGGGTCATTCTCGCATCCTAGGATATAAGAAACCTGTGAACTCTCTTCAAAAATACGTTTTCTGGGAAGAGATGAATGTCATTTTCCTCAGGAGAAAGTTCTTATTAGGAGCCTGAGCACACCATCAAGATGACCAAAATTATGGGTAATAGAATGCCCCCCAAAGTATGAGGCCGGAATCGGTGACAGCCGAAATACTTTGTAAACTCTGTGTGTGTGTCAGAAACCAGGAGCGCACCTAATCGAAAACTTGCAAACAACCAAGCATCTGCAGAATATCATACTAGTTCTAAGGTAGGCATTCCCATACTCAGATCACAGACAGATGACATTATAGGCATAGGTCATGGCCACCAATCATACACTGTGGATCCATGTCGTCAAAATATAGCATAGCCACCAGGAATACACTGTGGATCTATGCAAGAAAATTCAAATTGAGATGACATAACCATGAGACATACAAAGTGGATCTATGTGTCACAAATTATACAGATTCTATCGCAACCTGGACAAAGAGATGATATCTAGGGTATTCAATCTTGTCACCCAAAAGTACAAATCTAACCATGTGATTACATGTGTTGAAGTTGAACATGGTAGAAACCACTTGATTACCGGTCATTGATGAAACAGTTAACAAGTGCGAGGGAAATCACCATTAATGTCAATGATTCCCAAGGTACACTAGTACAATCCTTCGAATGTGAATGAATGAGTTGAGTTCGAACATCCAACAGAATCTTTCGATCAGGGGTCAATGATGTAAACCCACTGTTGAAAGCAAGGAAACCTGCCACTGAGGCATGCAAGTTCCAAGGTACCAAAGAATTTCTAAGTCTTGTTTCTGAATAATGAGTTGAAGTCGACAGAACAAAACTCGTCACAGAAGGACCTTGATGTATCCCCCATCAATGACACGAAATGAGTAACAGATTTTGAAGGTGAAACAGAGTATGATGTAAGTTGGACTAGACACAGGGAAGGCCGACACAAAGAGAATGGACAACTGCAAATGGTCGACTCAATAGAGGTTTCAGATGAACTTCTCTTGAACATATGAATGACATGACCAATGATTTGGCAGCATTGACTCAGAGATGACACAGGGTATGACCTTATAGCAAATAGAATGAGAGACAAATGGATTTCCCAAACCGGCTTCAAATAATGAATAGGGGGGTGTCATGTTCAATAGAAACACTTACTGCCAATTAATATGAATACGAGAACACATCCCTTTCCCAAATTTTCCCCCACCATTTCTGGCGAGTACCTCTTTATTTTTACGCAAGCTTGAGGAGGATAACATATGCTTGTTGATATAAGCTTATCCTTTGGATAAGTCCTTCGGAGTATGTTTAACGAACCCTAGGAAGGAGTGGTTCAGTCCCATTACAGGTCTGTCGATGTTTGTTTAACGAGTCCAAAGATAGAAAACTCGAAGGTTTTTCATTATTATAGAGTCTATAAAAATACGTAAAAGAGAACTCTCTCAGTTCCCTTTTCGTAAAATAGTCTGATAAGACCAAAAAAGAGATAAATTATTGCCCAATAGATGCTTTCTTCAAATACTTTAACGAGCGTGAAAATAACAAGGTCGCTCGGCAATCTTTTCATGTTTAGAGAGTCTGAAAAGAGCTTAAAGAGGACTCCAAGGGGGTTCCTTTTTCATATAACCTTGTTGAGCCTGAAAAAGTGATAAAAGTGTGCTCGATTGCATTCTCATGTATTTTCGAGCATGAGAACGGACAAAGACCAAGCTCGAAGTTTTGTACAAAAACCATAAAAAACAATCAAAATATGCGATGAAGAAGAAAAAATATGCGCATCCATGTGCATGAACATCGAAGTCATTACGCCTGCAAAAGTCGTACTCAACAAGGCATTAGGCATTAGGTTTTAATAAATAAACAATTTATAAAATCCAAACAAATGGTAAAAGTAAATATAAAGGGGTAAAAGTTCTTTTTACCATAACCATTTTAACTTTACCAATATTTGAGTCCAAAACCCCTCTTTTTCCCTTGAATTTCGGCGCTTGATTGTGGGAGTTACGAGCATCCATTCGAAAAATTGTTTGCAGCAGTGAGGTAAGCTCTTTGTCCTCTACCTTTTCGTGGTTTAATTTTTCATTTTTATTGGCAAAAAACACAGTTTTGAGTTTGTTTTGGGGGTTAAAGTTGCGCTCAGCCATTCTCGCAGGCCAGCCACATGGGACCTGCAAGAATGCCTCATTCTCGCAGGTGACCCCAAAGGAACCTGTGAGAACCTTGCACTGTGCCTAAAGGACACCTGCGAGAATCGCAAAGTGGAAAAATGTTTTAAAGTTTTGCTCAATGAAAAGATACCAAGTGTTGAATAGAGTTATTAACTTTCTTCGTATGCTTCTTATGCAGGTATTTGGCCATCACCATGGTTCTGGAATGGTGTGAAATGGAGAACAAAGAAGATGATGCCATTGCCAGAAACCATCTAGCCACTGTGGCTGCTTTATGAAACTATGGTCTTCTGAAATTCTTTTGTATCCCGGGCATGAGGGCCCAAGTCAGGTTATTGGAGTACCTTGTGCATATGTGGGATCCCGACTAGCAAGTATTCCATGTAGGGATCCACACATTGTCCTTAGATATTGAGTACATTTACTTCTTGACAGGACTATCATGGCATGGGTACCATGCAAGCTTGACTGGTAGCAGAGGTGGTGGGCTGCCTATGAGTGAGTATTGTCGCTTGCACTGTGTTCCAGAGGCAGAGAGGAGCAAAGGGAAAGTATCCATTTAGGGAGTGCGGATTTGACCCTCCACACTATTTTGTTCACCATTGCTCATATGGCTAGGAGTGTTGCTCCTCACATGGCTCTCCAGAGCTACTTTCAGTATGCCATAGAGTGTACTGAGCCTCAAGTTTTTAACTGGGTAGATGCAGTGCTTCATAGCATGAAGAGGCAGTTGACCAAATGCAGGTAAGGCGATCTGAAGCAATTTGGGTACGGGTCTTTGTTGGTGTCATTATTCCTTGAGAGGGTTCCCTTGCTGAGGCTACAAGTTGAGTGGGATTTACCGGCTCCAACAGATCCAAGAATGTTGAGATGGTGTCAGCTCATGGCCCGGCATGTATCTAGACCAATAATCAAATATAATGATACCTTATTCAACTAGTTGCAACCACAAATGTTGACGGTCGATGATTATGCTTATGCAGGGTTGGATTTCCGAGGAGATCCGGACTTGGTCCTGCCCGAGGGTGCTCAGTGGGGGGATCTTGGTAAGAAGTACACATTTTTCTTTTTAAATGTTTTTTGTGAATTTTATCATATGCAAATGTTTTTTATATGTTCATCCAAGGTCTAAATACAAAATTCTTTTTTGATGACACAGATGTGGGACCTTACCGACCTCCTGGTACTTCTCCTATTCAGCGATGAGGAGAGGTGGCACCAGTACCACAATGGTACACCGAAGATTATGAAGCAGTGGAACAAAACCTAGAGGGTTTGACAACAGATATTCCAGACATGCCCCTTAGAGAGGTTCCACGACATTATCAGTGTCATACAGTAGGAGTGTCAGAGTCCATTGGTCGACTGCTTCGTAGGGTTGCCCGGGCAGTCATGTGTTACCATGAACGTCATCCATGACGTCACTTTGTAGAAGCTATGAGCTTCATATTTTGAAATTTTGGTCCTCGGACAAAACTTTTTGTAAAAACTCTTTTGATCGTTATATATACATACGGCTTCTACCGGTTTATCTTGTGTTGTGTGAAAATTGATGTGATTGATTTATAAATGACCCAAATGTCTGTCTAATACATAGTTAGCCAATGCATTAGTTAATGTATTTAGACATCTAGGAATATGTTGATATTCAATTTAATCAAAATAACATTCCAAGAGGTGAATTCGCAAATACACCCGTAACAAAGTAGGACTTCGAATAGTATAGACATTATGTAACTATAGTAGTACGAGCTGTGAATCGATTCGCACAACTAAATGATGGATTCTGAGGGAGATAGCATCAATCAACAATTTGATAATGGCACTATACTCTGCAATATTGTTGGTCGCACGCTCGAGACACACACCTCATACGGAGACAAGTTCGTTTGTAGGGGCATAAATTTCCCATGCAGTGGAAGCAAGGGTCTGAGTACTATGGCTAGCGCCATTAGCAAAGCCAATGTAGGGTAGAGAAGACTCTGACATCTAGAAATAAAACACAACGTCACATAAGGGCAGAGACCAAATAACGACAAAAACAAGCTACAGTAACACACAAGAAGTATGATACAATAAAAATACAAGTACTCGTGCACAGGTGATCTTATGCACAGTACTTCTTCAAGTACAACCCATTTCTGGGTTCACTCAAAGGGATACCATCGTAATCTACTAACTCATAACCCCTTTTTCCAAAACTCATATAACGATATAAGGACCTTGCCACATGGCTTCAAATTTTCCAGCTTGATGCAGGAGCATCACCAGCACATCAAGCGAGCCAGCGCGGAAGTGGAGGACAGCTGGATAAGCCAACACAAATTTTGAAAACACCTTGATATTGTTGCACAAAACATTAATGTGTGAATTTATTGAAGCGCACTTTGTATATTGAAATGGACCTTGAGTGGATAGCTCTCGTCCTTAGGTAGATAGTCAGCATTTAATAGATTTAATGCAGTTAGATAGGAATTTAATTCTAGATTTGATAGCTTTAGAGCGCAAGAGGGAAACGGGATATAGACACCCTCATTATACATTGTATCATTATCAATTGAGAGCATTCAGAAAAAAAGAGCATGCAAATAACTGTATGAAGAACACCCATGTACATACATTGAATTAATAGAAAAAGCTTTGATTCAATTTCATGGTTTGTGTTATTCTCTGTATATTTATGATGTTATGCTCATAAATGTTTTCTTTCTACCATACATTTTCTTTTATATGCTATGTATGTGATTTCATGGTTGAATAGAAGTCTGAGAGAGGATGTGAATGAGTTTCAATTATTTCTATAATTGAGCCAAGAGATTCCTGCAAGGAGTGCAGTTGAATTGTCCGCAAGGAGTGCGTTGACAGAAGGGTTCAATTAGAGTTAGATTTTTTTCTCATTCATCTCAGAAGTGAAAATTTGGCACCAGAGCCATGCAAGGCATGCGCAGGCTAGAATAAGACTCAGAGTTGCGATTCTGAGCAGAGGGATTGGAAGATTTCTGCTGTAGGAGTGCGCAAGATTGAAGGCTTCAACACTTAGTTGTGGTTGAATATTTGCCGCAAGGAGTGCGTGCAAGAGTTCTTTCTGAGAGATTTGAAGTCATGGAAGTTTAGGAGGGATAGGCTTTCAAATCCATTGAACGACAAGCAAGAAAGTCGGGCCTGGAAGGTTTGCAAGGAACGCTGCAGGTTTGCGCGCAAGGTGACAAGTTCTATGGAAGAACGACTTGTCGTTTCGTGGATTGGATAAGGAAGAAACAGATGAACGAAATTCTCTGAGGAGATTTCATGAAGTTTCGTGGGTCGTTGGATCTTGCGAGGTGCAAGGAGGTTACAGTGCAGGTGGCATAAACCATCAGAGGTTTGACGTCTAGGGGATGGGGAGTCGACGGGGAAATTATTGGACCTCGCGAGTAGCGAAGTCGCAAGGTAGCGATATTTCGAGTATCAGCGTCTCGAGCCTCGAGATTCGAGGTAGGAGTTAATTGACCTCGCGATTAGCGAAGTCACGAGGGAGTGAGATCGCGATATCGGCATTTCGGCACATTGCGTATCGGAGGTTGGAAAATCAAGCACTTGGTGTCGCGAGTTACAAAGACGCGATAGAGCGAAGTCCTGATAGAGGTGAGAGGAAGTCAGCGTTGACTGACACATCAGGTCTCATGGTTTTGAGAGCCCAGTGATCAATAGAGAACTCGCGAAGCCGCGAGTTTCGATTTCCCGATAAATAGAAGAAGGGAAGTCGCACGAAGGAATCTGTGGGTATATATTTCCCGATAGGGAAATAGAAGAATATTTACGTTCTATGGGCCAACAGAGAGAGAGGATCCTGAGGAGGTGGACGTGATCCGAGGAGTGTGGCTGCGTCAGAGTGGTATTAGAGAAGGAATATCTTTTGCTTTCTGTAGCAGAAGAGAGAGAGAATTCGCCATGCTGCCCAGAAGAGAGGGCAGTTACCTGACCCAGAAGATAGGGAGGTGCAAAGAAGAGGCAGGCCGGCAGGGAATCCAGAAATGGAAAGAAAAATGAGAGATCTCCGAGAAAGACTCGAAGAGATGGAGACAACGCAGAGACACACAACTGGTGTAGGGGATCTGAGTGATTCCGACAGCGAGATAGAGGATGAACATGATGAATAAGTTGTAGCCGAGGATGCATCAACCGAGCGATTTATTAAAGCCATTGCCAGAATGGGTGCGAAGGCGAAAATGTACATTCCAGTCTATGAAGGAAATCTAGATGCAAAGGAGCTGCTAGATTGGATTAGAGCTCTCGACACATACTTTTATTATGAGGATATCAAAGAAGATAAGAAATTCAAGCATGTTGTTACGCGCTTGAAAGGACATGCAACATTGTTGTGGGACAAGCTACAAGCTGATAGACGCTGCAAAGGCAAGCAAAAGATCAAAATCTAGGATCGAATGATTGCAAAGATGAAAGCAAAGTTCATCCCAAGAGACTATCAAATTACTCTGTTCAGGTGAATGTAGAACCTGAGACAGAAACTGATGACAGTGAAAGAATACACTGAAGAATTCTATCGACTGAACATTAGAGCAGGTCATCGGGAGAGCGATGATGAGAAAGTTGTTAGATACCTGAATGGTCTGAGATACGACATTCAGGATGAATTAATCATGGTAACCATTAGGATGGTAGAGGATGCGTATCAGATGGCTCTGAAAGCCGAGGAGAAGCTGAGCCGTAAGCAAGGTCAGCGAGGGCAAGGCAGAAGTCATCCCAGAGGCAAAGCAGTTGCCCAGGACAAATTCCAGAATCCCAAGGAGGAATGGAAGAAACTTCAGGATAAAGTTGAAAGAGGTGGAAACTCACAGAGAGGACCACATGTAGAACATAGAGGACAACAAAATGATCAGCGAGGAGATTATGCTGATGCAAATACTTTTCCTCGTACTAGAGGTCGAGGAAGAGGAAGAGGAGGAGTAATCACATGTTTTACATGTGGGAAGAATGGGCACAAGTCTTATGAGTGTCCAGAGAAAAAGAAAGATATTGGAGAAGCTCACATCACTAAAGCACAAAGGCGGGATGTTGAGGTGGAAGACACAGAAGGCGGAAGGTCGCTGATGACGCGTAAAGTTCTCTCAACACCTGGGAAAGAGGTGGAGGACTCAGCTCAAAGGACCAAACTGTTCAGAACAACTTGCGAGACGAAGGATTGGGTGTGCAAGGTTATCGTGGACAGTGGTAGCACAGATAATCTCATTTCAACCAAGATGGTAGAAAAGCTGGAGCTCGAGACGACTAATCACCCAAGTCCATACAAAGTTTCGTGGCTACAGAAGGGACATCAGGTGAGTGTCACCAAACAATGCTTGGTTGAATTCAAGATAGGGGAGTATAATGATAAAGTACTCTGCGATGTTATTCCCATGGATGTATGTCATTTATTACTGGGTAGACCATGGCAATATGACCGAAATGTGATTCATGATGGGAGAATGAACACCTATACCCTGGAGAAGAATGGGAGAACCCATATGTTGCTTCCGATAAAGGATAAAGAAGTGAAATCGGAAGTAAACAACACAATACTTCTCATGAGTGGGAAGGAAATTCTTATAAAGGTGGAGAAGAAGAAAGATCCACAATTCTTTGTTGTCAGGAAGCCGAGAATTGTTCTGACTAACACAAGACTGGATGATTTACCAGATGAAGTTCAAGAACTACTGGAAGAGTTCACTGACATCATAGTGGATGAATTACCTCATTCGTTGCCACCGATGAGAAGTGTGAGTCATCACATAGACCTCATACCAGGAGCTAGTTTGCCGAACAAAACCATGTACAGGTTGACGCCGCAAGAAAATGAGGAGGTCAAGAGACAGGTCCAAGAGTTATTGGACAAAGGATTGGTCAGAGAAATCTTGAGTCCATGTGTTGTACCAATAGTACTCAGTCCGAAGAAAGACGGAGGCTGGAGGATGTGTACTGACTCAAGAGCGATCAACAAGATAACCATCAGGTACAGGTTTCCACTACCGAGGATGGATGATCTGATGGATTGCCTGAGTGGGGAAAAATATTTTTCAAAGATAGACTTGAAAAGTGGATATCACCAAATTCACATAAGGGAAGGTGATGAGTGGAAGACAGCCTTCAAAACCAACGAAGGATTGTACGAATGGTTAGTCATGTCGTTTGGCTTGACGAATGCACCCAGTACATTTATGAGGTTGATGAACGAAGTCCTAAGGGAGTTCATCGAAAAGTTTGTCATTGTTTATTTAGATGACATACTGATTTATAGTAAGTTAGAGGCTGAACACCTGAAACATTTGGCCATTGTGATGAAGAAGCTACAGTAGGAGAGGTTCTTGATTAATATGAAGAAGTCCTCATTTATGGAGACAAAGCTCATTTACTTGGGTTTTGTTATTTCAGCGAATGAGTTGAGGATGGATCCAAATAAGGTGGAAGTGATTAAGAATTGGCCATCACCGAGAAATATTTTTGAGGTGAGAAGTTTTCATGGTTTGGCTAGTTTCTACTGGAAGTTCATCAGGAATTTCAGTGGAATTAGTGCAGCAATGATGGATACAGTGAAGAAGCGACATAAGAGTTTTCACTGGACAGTAGAGGCTGAAAAGAGCTTCAACCTGTTCAAGCGGAAGATCACAGAGAAACTAGTGTTGGTGTTGCTGGATTTCCTGAAGACATTTCAGGTGAAATGTGATGCAAGTGGATTCGCCATAGGAGCGATCTTAAGTCAAGAAGACAGGCAAGTTGCATATTTCAGCGAGAAGCTGGATGAGGCGAAACTGAAATACTCCACATATGATAAGGAATTTTATGCTATCATACAAGTGCTGAAGAAGTGGAGGCATTACTTGATACCCAAGGAATTTGTACTATATAGTGATAATCATGCATTATAATTTGTGACTCAATAGGAGAAGTTGAATCAGAAACATGCTAAATGGGTAGAGTATATGCAAACTTTCACGTTTGTGATTAAGCATATTTCAGGTACTGCTAACAAAGTGGCTGATGCTTTGAGCAGGAAATGTTTGCTGCTGCAGGAGTTCCGAGTCAAAACATTGGGTTTTGATAATCTCAGGGATATGTATGTGGGTGATGCAGATTTTGCCGAAGTGAATGAAGCATCTGAGAATCTAGTTCTCAGATATTGGAGCCCTTGGATAGAATATATGATCCAGGATGGATTGTTGTTCAGAGGCAATCAACTGTGTATTCCAAATTGCTCCATGAGGGAGAACCTGTTGAAGGAAAAACATAGTGGAGGCTTAGCAGGACATTTTGGCCATGACAAAACATTCATGAAGCTGAGCGAGTCATATTTTTGGCCAGGTATGCGAGCAGATGTCAAACGGTTCATTGACAGGTGCAGGATTTGCTAGCATTCGAAGGGGAGAAAGAAGAATGCAGGTTATTATCAACCATTGCCAATACCAGAGAGGCCATGGGAGGCGATAAGCATGGATTTTGTATTGGGGTTGCCAAGGACACAAAGAGGTGTTGATTCCATCTTTGTGGTGGTGGAAAGATTTTCGAAAATGGCACACTTCATACCATGCCAGAAGACCAACGATGCAATGCACATAGAAAACTTGTTTTTCAAAGAGATTGTTAGACTCCATGGATTGCCAAAAAGCATAGTTTCGGACAGGGACACGAAATTCATATGGAATTTTTGGAGGACCTTATGGAAAAAGCTAGGAACTAATTTGGCATTTAGTTCTGCTTATCATCCTCAAACAGATGGATAGACAGAAGTGGTCAACAGAAGTTTGGGAGACTTACTGAGAAGCTTGTTGATAGAGCACCATAGCAGTTGGGACCACATATTGCCACAGGCAGAGTTTGCATACAACGATTCAGTAAATCGGAGTACAGGCAGAAGTCCATTTCAGGTTGTATATGGGATGCATCCGAGGGGAGTTTCTGAATTGCAAGATTCAAAATAGACTGTGACTAGTAGTGCTAGTGCAGAGGAATTTGCTGAGGCAATGAAAGAACTTCACAGCCAGGTGAAGCAACGACTGCAAAATTTGAATCAGGACTATAAGCGCAGAGCATATCAGCATCGGATACAACTTCAATTTGAAGTTGGTGATCTGGTTCTGGCACATCTGAGGAAGGAAAGGTTCCCAAGGGGACATACAATAAGCTCAAAATAAAGAAAATTAGGCCATGCAGAGTCCTGAAGAAATTCGGAGAAAATGCTTATGAGATTGAGTTGCCGAATGGCATCGGAATATCTCCGATATTCAATATCGCAGACTTATACCCATACAAGGCTGGGGAAGCAGAGACTAGAACAGAGGGACCAGTGATCCAATGGATGAAACAATTGTTGATTGCAGAAAAGCCGTAGATGGAATGCATATTGGACAAGAGAGTAGGCAAGAAGACCAGGCGGAAGCAATACTTCGAGTATCTGGTCAAGTGGAAGAACCATCCAGTTGAAGATTCTAGCTGGGAGACTGAAGCGATGATACAAAAGCATGGAAAGACCATGCAGGAGCTCATGGACCTGAGCCCATGAAAATTTTCAAGTCGAGGAGCATGATGCAGGAGCATCACCAGCACATCAAGCGAGCCATCACGGAAGCGGAGGACAGCTAGATAAGCCAGCATGAATTTTGAAAACACCTTGATATTGTTGCAGAAAACATTAATGTGTGAATTTAATGAAGGGAACTTTGTATATTGAAATGGACCTTGAGCGGATAGCTCTCGTCCTTAGGTAGATAGTCGACATTTAATAGATTTAATGCAGTTATATAGGAATTTAATTCTAGATTTGATAGCTTTAGAGTGCAAGAGGGAAACGGGATATAAACACCCTCATTATACATTGTATCATTATCAATTGAGAGCATTCAAAAAAAAAGAGCATGCAGAGAACTGTATGAAGAACACCCATGTACAAACATTGAATTAATAGAAAAAAGATTTGATTCAATTTCATGGTTTTTGTTATTCTCTATATATTTATGATGTTATGCTCATAAATGTTTGCTTTCTACCATACATTTGCTTTTATATGTTGTGTATGTGATTTGATGGTTGAATAGAAGTCTAAGAGAGGATGTGACTGAGTTTCAATTGTTTCTCTAATTGAGCCAAGAGATTCCTGCAAGGAGTGCAGTTGAATTGTCCGCAAGGAGTGCGTTGACAGAAGGGTTCAATTAGAGTTAGCTTTTGTTCTCATTCATCTCAGAAGTGCAGATTTTGCACCAGAGCCATGCAAGGAATGTGCAGGCTAGACTAAGACTTAGAGTTGCGATTCTGAGTAGAGGGATTGAAATATTTCTGCTGCAGGAGTGCACAGGATCGAAGGCTTCAACACTAAGTCGTGGTTGAAGATTTGCCGCAAGGAGTGCGTGTAAGAGTTCTTTCTGAGAGATTTGAAGTCATGGAAGTTCAGGAGGGATAGGCCTTCAAATCTGTTGAAGGACAAGCAAGAATTTCAGGCCTGGAAGGTTTGCAAGGAATGCCACAGGTTTGCGCGCAAGGTGACGAGTTTTGTGGAAGAATGGCTCGTCGTTTCGTGGATTGGATAAGGAAGAAACGGATGGACGAAATTCTCTGAGGAGATTTCGTGAAGTTCCGTGGGTTGTTGGATCTTGCGAGGTGCAAGGGGGTTATAGTGCAGGTGGCATAAACCATCGGAGGTTCAGCGTCTCGGGCATTGGGAGTCAATGGGGAAATTATTTGACCTCGCGAGTAGCGAAGTCGCTAGGTAGCGATATTTCAAGTATCAGCGTCTCAGGCCTCGGGAGTCAAGGTAGGAGTTAATTGACCTCGCGAGTAGCGAAGTCGCGAGGGAGAGAGATTGCGATATCGGTGTTTTGGCGCATCGCGTATCGGAGGTTGGAAACTCAAGCGCTTGGTGTCGCGAGTTGCGAAGACGCGATAGAGCGAAGTCCCGATAGAGGCGAGAGGAATTCAGCATTGACTCACACATCGGGTCTCGGGGTTTTGAGAGCCCAATGATCAACAGAGAACTCGCGAAGCTGCGAGCTTCGATTTCCTGATAAATAGAAGAAGGGAAGTCACGCGAAGGAATCTGTGGGTAGATATATCCCGATAGGGAAATAGAAGAATATTGACGTTCTGTGGGTCGACAGAGAGAGAGGATCCTGAGGAGGTGGACGTTCTCCGAGGAGTGCAGTTGCGTCACAGCTCCTAGCATATCTTGATCTTTTTCATAGAGGAGAATAAGATCTCCTTCAGAGAAAACGCGAGGCTTGACATGTTTTTCGTATTGGGCCTTGACACTTTTTTTCTGAGCTTCTATGACTAGGGTAGCATCGTGTCGAGTTTCGTCTAATCACATAAGATACAATAGACATTCTTCCTCAGTAGAAGTGTTTGGTAGGAGTTCAACAGCTAGTTTTAAAGAGGGTATCTCACATTCAATCGGGAGAATGGCTTCCAAACCATAGACTAACCGGAAAGGTGTAAACCCAGTAGCCGACTTGATGGATGTCTGGTAAGCCCACAATGCCGAAAACAACATTGTGTGCCAACTTTTTTTGTGAATCCCTATCATTCGTTGGAGAATAGTTATGAGAAATTTGTTAATTGCTTCGACTTGGCCATTGGCTTGTGGGTAATAGGGCTTTGAGTTTTCATGGCAAAGACCTAACTTTTCAGTAAGTTCGGACATCATGAAGTTTCAAAAGTGGCTACCATGATCAGTGATGATAGCCTAGGGGACACCAAAATGAGCTATGACGTGATTAAAAATGAATAATGTTGTGGTCTTTCCAGTGTTGTCAAATGTCGGCATCACCTCAGCCCATTTCGTAAAGTAATCTATAGCTATAATAATGTATCCATGCCCCCCGGCCGAGTGGGGGTGACATGTCATGAAATCAATGCCCGATTTCGTAAAGGGACCAATGGAGACCACAGGGTGAATAGGAGCGGGATGTGACCGATTCTTATGATTATAGGTCTGGCAAGCATGGAATTTTTGGATGGTGATTATGCAGTCGTTAAATAAAGAAGGCCAAAAATACCCTGCTCATAAGATCTTCTGGGCAGTAGCATACCCAGACATATGACCACCACAGGCTCTATAATGGCAGTCATTCAGAGCTTTCTCGGCTTCGTCGAACGTTAGGCAGCGTCAAAAAACTGAGTCAATCCCCCGACAATAAAGAGTATCCCCAAGGATAATATATTGAAGAGCTTGGTAGCATATTCGATGTCGATCAGTACTAGACAAAGTTGGATGGAAAGTATGGGTTTGTTGATATATGATGATATTGTTGGAAGATTGATTGTTGTCATTGATCTCAACCCTAGTCATGGGTTTTGGACCGCAAGATTGATAAAGGTATTTGGACATGAAGGAAAATGCACATGAATATACAACACCAATGAATGGATAGTATACATCATGATGTTT
>JASDQU011313992.1:5563-16302 GCA_032191745.1 Picea mariana
TATGAAAAAGAAATAAAACTACTGAAATTAAATGATCTAATATAAAACAATCAAATATAAATTTAATTAAAATTATTTCTAAACTAAACTACTTAATGAAAACAACAAAGAAAAGACTAACTGACCTGGTAGCGCTCCTAATTTGTCCTGTGTGTGATGACTCTGAAGCTGGTCGGAGGAAGTAAATTCGCACCGGTTGGTCAAAAAGATTTTCGTAAATGATTAGTTGTGCTGCTCTTTGAATGTTTACAGGACAAACAAGACATAAAAAATCATAACAACTATGAGATGTATAAATCTCTTCAATAAGGGAAACCTGTTATGCAAGAAACTTATATTTGATAATTCAATCAATGAAGAAGATAAACCTGTCATTCACAAACTGAATTAACAATTGTTATGTCTTGTATATATTTGGAAGAAACCAGATATGAATTACAGTGATTAAAATTATATCATTTGCACATGATTAAGATATCTAAAGTAGTCATTAATCAGATACAAATTGATATACACAACATGAAACAAAATGTTGATATAATGAGAAGCTAAAGATGTGACAAAACACCAAATTCTACTTTAGTTTGTATTAGAACTTCATATCCTTGTTCTCCCACGAATGAGGATGAACATTATTACAAAAATCATAAGTATATATAAGTCTCTCCACAGGGTAAAACCTCCCTGTGGATAATATCAAAATGTTTTACATAATCTGGGAAATATCCCATAATCAACTAAACTAGGAAATCAAAATGCAAGTGAAATCTTTGAAATATCTCCTAATTGCTCATTAAAGCTACTGCCACTTCGAATTTACCTGCAATAGGACAAAAATAACCAATTAGAAAGACATTTCATCAACAAAATAATAAAAATCTAATCTTACAAACTCAGCTACAGAATCATCTGATTCTGTAGCTAGTCTAGAATAGCATACAGGACCAGATAGAAATCAAATGAAATCTTTTCAAAAGAATCAAATCCAATTTAATTTAATTTTAATAAATATCCAAAACAAATCATTATAATTCCAATGAGTTTATCTTTCAAATTAACAAAATCGAAAAGGATTCAAACGAAACAGGATAAGAATGCTCTGTTTTTTTTTTAGTCGTCATAAAATATGGTCAAACCATAACAGGATTGTTTTATATTAAATGAAATCAATGGTGAATCATATCGTATAAGATACGATGTAACACAATCATAATCGAACAATCATAATTGAACACAATCAAAATTGATTTATTACGGCTGTAACAATGTGTATAAGGTTCATGTTGTTTCAATCAAATACAAATATGGGAAAATTGTTACGATTATTTCCATATAAACATTCATCAAACTTCGCCATAGATTTCAATAGTTGAATGTTTACATAGTCAACAGACAGAATCACATAGTGATCGTAACCATCAATAGCAGTAATAACCATAAACTGGGCAACAATCAAATATAGAAACAAATCATAATCTTGGGCATAATCACTTTCATTCCCAAATCAAATTTAAACAATATATTTGTCGCAATATGAATCAAACTGATAACACGGTCAAATAATGTGAATCGATTAGTTGGGTATAACAGTTATGACTCATATCTATTCGCAATTTGGTTATGCCTTAACATAATGGTATTCGAATTGATCATGGAATATAACAGTTAACCATTATTGCCAACCATATCGTATAGACAAAACATTGACTGTTTTTTAAATTGAAATACCAGAAACGGCCTGTGTCTAGTAAAGATATTGACAACTTCAATAAGCAACAGAGTATCCAATTTAAGCCAATTTAAAACAATCAAATCCATAACACGATCAATCGAATCAAAGCTAAATCGAATCAAAACTAATCCGGGAAATGAAATTCGATTATTCAAAACAAAAATATGCATATAGTGCATGCTTATGTGTCAAAGCAAATCCACGCTGTAAACAAAGCTTATGAGTTTATCATATAAACAGGTGATAATCATACCAGTGAGACTGCTCGAGCTATGCCAATTTTGAATTAACGACCGCTGTAGCCGACTCCACATTCTTAAGTAAAATCGAACCTGTTGTTCGTTGTTTCTTATCAGTGGTTGTCGACTTAGACTTCTGACTGGTGAGCCTTGCAACTTGATCTTCCAGATCATGAATTCTAGACTGCAGCATTGGCACGTCGAGGTAATACCTTTCTAACCACGAGCCACACTGATCACATGGTGGAGCAGCTGGTTCGGATAGAATAGGAGGGGGGTTTGACGAGTCACCGGGGGTTTCACAAGGTATTTTGATGCCTGGATAATTAGGATCATTTTGCAAGCAAGGAGGTAGGTTTTTGACAAAGTCGTATGAGGGTTTGTCACACAGACCTTCAGAATAGGGATACTCACTTGTTAGGTAACGTTCTACCTCCGAGTCAGAATCTTCACTCACCATGATAGGGTCAGGGTTGACAGTAGGTCTTAGTTTGTTTCTTTCCATGTGAGAGATTAATCGGGCATTCTTCTTACCTTTAGAATTCGCAGTAGGTTTGGTTTTAGGATTTTTAGCCACAGGTTTAACATTTTCCACATCTTTGGTCACAGAATTGGGTAAGTCAATAGGTGAGTCGGGTAGGGGTTTAGGTAACAGAGAACTGTAAGGCACAGGGGGTACTAACTTTCTCTCACTCACCACAGGTTTGTCAACCTGTGGTGGGCTTGAGTCCTCAAAATTATTGCGAATAAGAAAATCATTCCAACAGTCTCGATGTAACCCCAAATGACAAACCACAATCATTTTAATTAACCCAAAATGAAAAAGGTTGTTATCGGCCTGGTTTCGTTTGTATCTTTTAGACATTTTAAACAGACTCCTCTACAGGTAATAAGGCATATTAAGCTCATAGCCCATGAAAACCATGAGTAAACGAAGATGGTATAAGAAAACGAAACCATACCGGCCCTCGCAAGTGATAAACTGCTTGGTTATCATCAACAAGTCATGCCAATGTTGCTTGAGCATATTCACGGGCAAAGCTTTGTCACAAGAGTTCACCCTTCGAGACTGGAAGAGAAATGTCCATGGGACATCTTCCACTTTACAATTTTTTGACCATTTATGTCCTGTAGTAGGCAGACTGGTAGCTAAACTGAGAAATTGCTCGTCAATTTCTAATTGCACATCCCAAACCTTGTCTCGGCAGCCATCAAAGGTTAACGCGAAGTGTCGAGCCACACCAGGGTTAAAGCCATCAAACTTTCATATGAACGGGAGCCAACCAAACTCCTCAAGGTCACTGTAAGCACCGTTGAACATCAACAATGCCTGGCTACCATTGGGTTCAGCCCTTACGAATGGAGCCATGGTGCGGGCGCATGGTAGGGTTCGGATAAACACACAGGAGCAAAATCGTTTGGGATAATAGCTGAGAACGATGAAAGGGGAGGCAAATTAATGTGCGCATGAGAGGGTGGTGGGATTATCACTGCCATGCAGCATAGTAATAGCAAGGTACAGCGTTTTTCAATCAATCATAATATCGTTTAAACCATATTAATCGGCCAACCCAAAAATCAAGCGGTGGATAGTATACCAATATGCCAATGTATTGTTCAATACGAAATCAAACCCAAAGTTTAATATGAGCCATCAAACAATTCAAACCAATTNCACTCACCACAAGTTTGTCAACCTGTGGTGGGCTTGAGTCCTCAAAATTATTGCGAATAAGAAAATCATTCCAACAATCTTGATGTAACCCCAAATGACAAACCACAAGCATTTTAATTAACCCAAAATGAAAAAGGTTGTTATCGGCCTGGTTTCGTTTATATCTTTTAGACATTTTAAATAGACTCCTCTGCAGGTAATAAGGCATATTAAGCTCATAGCCCATGAAAACCATGAGTAAACGAAGATGGTATAAGAAAACGAAACCATACCGGCCCTCGCAAGTGATAAACTGATTGGTTATCATCAACAAGTCATGCCAACGTTGCTTGAGCATATTCACGGGCAAAGCTTTGTCACAAGAGTTCACCCTTCGAGACTGGAAGAGCAATGTCCATGGGACATCTTCCACTTTACAATTTTTTGACCATTTCTTTTCTGTAGTAGGCAGACTGGTAGCTAAACTGAGAAATTGCTCGTCAATTTCTAATTGCACATCCCCAACCTTGGCTTGGCAGCCATCAAAGGTTAACGCGAAGTGTCGAGCCACACCAGGGTTAAAGCCATCAAACTTTCGTATGAACGGGAGCCAGCCAAACTCCTCAAGGTCACTGTAAGCACCGTTGAACATCAACAATGCCTGGCTACCATTGGGTTCAGCCCTTACGACTGGAGCCATGGTGCGGGCGCATGGTAGGGTTCGAATAAACACATAGGAGCAAAAGCATTTGGGCTAATAGCTGAGAACGATGAAAGGGGAGGCAAATTAATGTGCGCGTGCGAGGGTGGTGGGATTATCACCGCCATGCAGCATAGTAATAGCAAGGTACAGCGTTGTTCAATCATAATATCGTTTAAACCATATTAATCGGCCAACCCAAAAATCAAGCAGTGGATAGTATACCAATATGCCAATGTATTGTTCAATATGAAATCAAACCCAAAGTTTAATATGAGCCATCAAACAATTCAAACCAATTGTCATTCAACGTTAAATTAAAACCCAAATGTTTAACCAATCGCGTCGTTGTATAACTTCAAACTATTTTCATTCAATATGAAATCAAACTCATAAGTTACCCATGCGCTTGCTTCATAATGTGTAATCAAAACATTGTGACAAGAGATAAAATCGATGCGCCAAGAGATTATAATAATAAGGATCACATTACATAAAAAAAATCAACCATGACCCCTATATAATCAAGTATAACCCTTAAATTGCATGCTCAATGCGCAATCAAAGTAAGAATAGGCAAATGGTCATAGTTCGAAAAATCATTCTAGCCACTTAATAACAAACCAAAGGTAAGTGCCTTTTAGAAAATCAATGAGAAGATCATGACAGTTCAAAAAACGATGGAGGAGTTTTCACGCTTTCAGTCGTGAAAACTAAATCGAACAATTTGCAAGTGTCACATGAAATGAAAATGTCGTCTATTTGCAAAAAGCGATAGAAATTTGAAGTTCAAGAGACATAGGTGTAGGCAGCTTTTAGGGCAATTGAAAAAATTGAATTGGCTACCAACACCAGTGGAGTCGCCAAAAATGTTAACACTCTGTAATTTTCCCAAGGCTGCGGAGGCAGTCACAGAGGTAACCTCAAACCACTTGGAGTCTTGGATCTAGCCCTCCAAGACTCAGAGAGGGATCTCTCTTTTCGATTTAACTTGGTTTATACGGGATAAGTTAGGCTAGCTATGAAAGTATGAGGTTGGGGTTTTTAAATGGTTGTTTTGGGATAGCAAGGAGGGCCATTGGGCAAATGGGGTCTGCGCTTAAATATGTGATTCACTCTCAGATATAGACAAAGCTCTTACGCAGGGCAAGGTAGTGGAAATGTTGGATTGAATCAAGCTTTAATGGTGTGAAATAAGGGAAAATAGGGGAGGAAAAAGACAAGCAAATGAGCAGTTAAGAATTCATAAACTGAGCTTTAGCAGAAAAACATAAAGATTACCAAATGGTCAGATGCAGAGTATTTCATCAATAAATTCTTCTCTATTACTGTCATTTGATAATAAGAAATTGAAAAAAAGCGAAATGATAACAGGAAAACACTTAACAGAGAAGGGAAACGCCACCAACACCTCCGCACAAGAATCCTGTAAATAGCATGCCCATTACTGATAAATCATTTGATGATTATAGAAAAAGTTTTCTAGAATGGCAAAGCCCATGTTCCAGCCAAAGAAAATTACACCCTCACAAGTTGAACCTCCTGTTTGTCTTTTTCATGTGCATAAATAAGAAAAATTGCCTCTGCCTTTCCCCAGACTCGAGGTATATCTCTGCTTTCTAAAAATAGAAAGCAGTTACAATCATGCATGACACCTGTAAATTTTCTCCTAAAACAAACCAATAGTAAATCAAAGGGAAACTAAATTTAGAAACTGTTTTCTTTGGTTGTCTCAAATTCGTTGGAGGGTGGTTGATGCCTATCCCTCAAATTTTTGAAATAATGGCCACTTGTCCCTTTGACTGGTGGTCCTCTGCCTAGGAAAAAGAGATACTCTGCCACCTCCCTCTAACTACTGCCTCGAATCTTGGAAGATTGATTTGCTTGCTGGCTTGCTCCTGTAAACACTCAATTGTAATTTGAATGCCATGATGGAAAGTGCCACTTGTTTCAATATTAATCCACAAACACAACTCTGATCTTCAACTCCATGCACTTCTCTTTAAATTTTCTCTTTGAGTTCACTTTGTATGCATCAGATTCCACATCTATCAGAATAGGTGATGATTTGTCATTTCGACCCTTATCTGGTCCCTAAATTGCGTTTGATGCAGTATTCTTTCTTACAGTTGGCACAAAACAATCAGGTTTATCTTGAGCAATATGCTCTCTTCCAAAACTTTTATCCGCTATTCTCTGTCTTTTACTGGAAGCATTACCCATAATTACACACTCACTTAGTGCATCATCAGTGATGTCAGATTCCTTCAAATCCATATGGATTCAACTGCAAGGGGCACCGACAATAAATCACATGCATTTTTCTTGTATGAACAACTTGGAAAGAGCCAAACCCTAGGAGGAACTTGATCCAGAGGAGGATCAAGGAAAAATTGATGATAAGTAAGCAAGCAGCCTACTCCATCGCAACACAGCAGTTCACCCCCAACTTTGCATATTTCACAAATGCTATTATAGTCATCCACTGGAATCCTTCTTTGAAAACTGCTTGTCTGAGAAGATGATGGTTAACCAGTGTTAACATTCTCCCCAGTGTCAATTTCTATCTCCCCAGTATTACTCTTATGTCCCATTTTACCCTCTACTTCATGGTATTCTGAGAAAATTTGAAACCTGACATCACTTGCACCCTCTTTGACTTTGCTTTTCTCCATGCCTTTTCTATCCTTCCAAGGAAAATCTTTTTGTCTGGCCTTTCTAGATCTCTATTCATATGATTTCATGAGCTCATTGGCTTAAGCAGAAGCAAGAATGTCTAAATCTTCCATCTCCCATGTAAACGCAGCAAGTTGTGCAAGCTCATTCAATTTCATGAATAATGCCTGGAAAGATGAAGAGGGCATTGCATCTGCATCCCAAAACAGATCCTCACTCTTCCCACTTAGATATGTATTTCCAATTAGTTGCACAGTGCCTTTTGGTTTTCAGTTTGTTGTCCCAAAAATTTCGAGACAGAGAGTGGCATCAGTTCATTAGTAAGAGCTGATGCATTTCCCAAAAGGGAAAGCTGATGAGCCTCTATTTCTCCTCTGAATTACACAATTGTGAAAGGGTTAAAACATTCTACAATGTCCTGTACCAATGAAATAAATTTGAATGCACTATTAATCAACTTAACTTGACAAACCAAGCCAGCAGTACTTTACATCCGAGATGTGTGCTTCATAAGGATACCATTAACTGGTGAAGTGAGGACCCAGTCATCATTTGTTGCAAAAGAAGAGATATCTTCCTCAACCTGTTTTAAGTTTTCCTCTAAAGCCTCTTCCCAATACAGTTGAATATGCTCTAAAGATATGGAGATAATGTCAAAAACCCCTGCAAAAACAACAGAGTTAGTGCAAGCATGAATTTGGTGTTGCTGATAGTCCCACCAATCGACTCATTTCCTGAGTAGTCTCAATTTGACAGTGGTGTATTTCACATTGGAGTAAAGCTGACTGCCCTCTGCACCATGATCTTTCTCAACTACTGCCTCGGAGGGTGAAGCTCCAATCACAGGTTCAATGTTGCTTGGCTCCAACTGCTTGCTGAATTCAGCAGTACCTGATGACAAACTAGTGTTTCTGGTCTAATGATTTAGGGGGTACAGGGAATGAGATCCAAAATTCATGTGCGGATGACTGGGATTTCTTCTGAAGGAAGTTCTATCAACAAGAGTTCATAAAGTATCGATCATCAACTGGGTTGAACTGGATGCATGTTACATAGTCATTATGTTAAAACACTCTTAGACAACTCTTGCTTGGAATGTACCACAATATCACTGTCTTGTCCATCAATGATGAAAGCAAATACTGATTTTGGGACCATGAAAGGTCCAAGACATCATCCATATGACCTTCAAATGAACACACTGGCTTTTCTGAAAGCATGAATACACTCTCCGGTAGCAAAGCACAATCCATTGTCGAGCTCTTTCTACCAGAGGTGACCTTTCCTCTTTTCTTTTTATCCACAAGGCTTCCATGCAACAAAAACAACTCTAGTGAACCATTGACTGTAACATAGGCATTGGAGACACTGTCATTTGGTTTATCGACAGATGCATCAAATTTACGTTCTGATTCCAACACCTACCACACATTAATAATGCGGTCCTGACTCATTAAACATGAATTTCTCCTGATATTCCATAAGGAAATGTGTTGACCTCTTAATATCCATAAATAATTGGTAAACCCTGCTAACATCCAAAATCTCAACAAGTTTCCCCTTTCGCTTCTGACAAGCTAGTGCAGTTGTTGTGATTAAGTGAATGGCATAGCGCAATGATGTCTCAAATCCTATCTTTTTTAGAAGTTCCCTAGCTTCATCTGACATCCCAACATCTTCTTCTTCACATATGATATCAAGAATTTGGCGCATCTCATCTTCTGTATATGGCTATGTCAAAATGATGAGCAGGCGGTCCAAGAGATCAATGGGTATACCATGTGGGGGCTTGTAATTTGTTCCATGGATTTTTGTAATACCACGATTTGTTGCAACAACCAATATCGGTGCCATGTCATTTTCTAGAGCACGATTCAAAAAAATGAGAAGCACTCAATGTCAAGCATATGGACTTCATCAATAAAAAGCACACCTGGTACATCCCTCGGACACCTACACAGTCGCCTTGGCACATAATTACCCTTTATGCATGCGTGCTTCCCTGCAATTGACCTGGTTCAAACACCTGGCATAGGGTTTAGAAGTTGCGTTTTATATACTTTTTGGTTTTCTGTGGGAAATATCCCACATTCATGAGAAGAAAACACAAATGAGTATTGATATATGCCAATAGCTACAATGTATTCCGATGAAGTGAGCCCAAGGCTATCTTTGGAGTTTGGCGCTAGCTTGTGTGTTTGTTGTTGGTTTGTGAAATGGTGCTAACTCTTGGTGTTGAGTGCTTGGAGATTGGCCCTCGGCCAATATAATTTTTGGAAAATAATTTTTTAATAATTTATATACAGAACACTCTTCATGCAGACCGAGGGGCCAAAAAAAATTTTAAAACAGCTACATGCTTTCAGTGGCTAGGGGTACACAAAAAATGGGTTCTAAGCCACCGAAAGCTCTCACTTTTGGTAGCTAACATAACATGAAAATCTGCACCTTAACCACCGAAAACAAAAACTCTGGTGTGATAACATTTGAGGTGAAGTGAGAAATTTATATCGCTTTTACACCGTTGTTGTGCGTCGTGAGCAACAACATAATGCCTGAAGAAGATAGATATTAGTTAGAACACTGACTCCCCTATTATATAGGGTTCCAACATTTCCCTAGTATTGTAATGATTGCAGTATCTGAGGCATTTGAAGAAATGTGAAATGGAAGAGTCCAATTGGGCCCTCTCAAAATGGGAGTTGTGGACAATTTCTATTTTAGATCTGTAAAAGACAATTCACACTTGTCAGTCCAAGTAAAGTCAACATCTTTTGTTAATATAAAAAACAAGGGGGGAAGCCAGTTTGGAAATTTTTTTAATGAATATTCTATAATAGCCAACATGCCCTAAAAAACTTCTTACCTCTTTCTGAGTTGACAGAGTTGGAATATCCAAAATTACCTAGATTTTGGCTGGGTCTACTTGAATTCCCGCATAAGAAATGAAGTGTCCCAGCACTACTCCCTCGCTCATCATCATATGGAACTTTTATGTACTTAAAGAAATATGTGACTGTATACATATTTTGAGCACTTTTTCCAGANTTCTGAGTTGACAGAGTTGGAATATCCAAAATTACCTAGATTTTGGCTGGGTCTACTTGAATTCCCGCATAAGAAATGAAGTGTCCCAGCACTACTCCCTCGCTCATCATCATATGGAACTTTTATGTACTTAAAGAAAGATGAGACTGTATACATATTTTGAGCACTTTTTCCAGATTATCCAAGGCTTCATCGAAATCAATTCCATAAGGTGTAAAGTCATCCATGAATATCTCCATACATTCATTCACTATATCAAAAAAAATACCAATTACAGCTCTCCGGAAGGTAGCTGGTGCATTACACAAGCCAAATGGGAGAACCTTGTAAGCAAATGTACCCCAAGGGCTGGTGAGAGTGGTCTTATCTTGGTCCTGTGGAGCAATTTTTATTTGGTTATAGCCACTGAATCCATCTAAGAAAGAGAAAAAAAATTTCCCATCTAGGTTGTCTAAAACCTGATCAATAAATGGAAGAGGGAAATGATCCTTTTGTGTGGCTTTATTCAGGGCTCGATAGTCTACACAAACTCTCCATTTTCCATTCTTTTTAGGAACAATAACCAATGGTGAGACCCACTCATTGTCTGATATAGGGTAAATGAAATCAGCATTGAGAAGTTTCTGGAGTTCCTCTTTAACAATTTCTTTAAGGTTTGGATTCATCCTCCTTTGGGGTTGGTAAATGGGT
>JASDQU011313995.1:0-11082 GCA_032191745.1 Picea mariana
AAGCTACCTTTAAGGCTCGAGGCCTAAGTTTCCTCCCCCAACCATGGTTAAAACAATGAGACTCATACCTAGAGAAAAAAACCTTCTAATGGTGCCCATATCCCAACTAAGAGAGATATGATACTCTCAAGACATTAGGTGTGGTGGTTTGAGCTATTGTTCTTGGAGTTGGATGTTTGGAAACTTACTTTATATCCTAAGGCTCGATTTTCCTCCCTCGACCATCTCTAACACCCCATAACCCATACTTGGTGCTTGAAACCTTCTAATGGTGTCCATATTGCAACTTGAAGGATAAATATCCCAAAGAAAGGTCATTTTTGGTGGTTTTAGGACTTGTTGATGGCTCTTAATCCCTCAAAACTACTTTTAGGCCTAATGTGCAAGCTTGATCACCTGACCTTGTTCCAAGTCTTTAAACCAATACCTATTTCTCCAAAAACCCTAATAGTGCCAATATGCCCATTAAGATTCAAATGGTACACTTGGGAGGTCATGTGTGTGGGTTTGAGGTGTTTTTCTTGGCCTTGGATGCATGAAATGTTCCTCTAAGTCTTAAAGCTAGGTTTCTTCTTGCCACCATGTTGAGGAACTCTTGACCCATAACTTGTGCTCGAAAATTGTAATGTTGCACACAACTCCACTTGGAGGCCAAATATCCCCTTCATAGGTCTTGTGGTTTTCTTGGGCCTTGATTCATATTATATTCATTTATGGCCTAAGACCTGGGTTTTTTCCCATTACCATATACATGACCTTGAGATCAATATCTAGTTCTAAAAACTTCCTAGTATTGTCAATATCCCTTCTCGAAGGCTAAGGATATGCTTAAGAATCCATGTGTGGTGGATTAAGGTGTTGTTAGAAGCTTCCTTTATGTTGTAAGGCCTAGGTTTCCTCCTTCAATGATGTCAAGGGCCCAAAGACTCATATACTTGGTATAAAAAACTACTAATAGTAGGCGTATCCCTACTCAAAGGAAAGGATGACCTTGAGAGGTATTGTGCAGTGGTTTGAGTTGTTTTTCATAGATATGAATTCAAAAAATATTATTTTAGGATCCAGTCACCGTATTTCCTCCTTTGACCATGTCAAGGACCTCAAGACTCATAACTAGTGCCCAAAATATTCATACGATGTTTGTATCCCTATTTATAAGACAAAGAATTATTGATTGTGTATTGTCATTGATGGAAACATGAATCAAACATGTGTAGTCATATGTTGATGAGGTTGATGACAAGGAAGGAACATAGGAGTCCCTTAGATTACTAGGTCATGAATAATATCTCTCAGGTGGATCAATGCAGAGAAGCTTAGGAGAGATAGCCTTGTGATTGGATAGAGACAGTGCATAGAGGAGTGCACTAACACAAAGCTCAGGAAAAATAGAGTTGCATAGATCACGCAGAAGCCAAATGGGTTGAGGAGGAATCATGTTCGTTGATGTAGTTTTTCGGACAATTCAAGACCGCCAGATTGAGATGGAACCAGAGACTAGGAGAAATTAAGTCCCAACCGTCAGATCGGGAGCGATAATCCTCAGTCGTTAGATCAAGTAGTGGAAGGATAGTGTAAGCTTCGTGACTTCACTTAAAATTTCTAAGTATGGTTCATTATGGAGGTAACGTAAGTTGGGGGTGAATTTTGATGACACCATAGAAGAGATATGAGTCTACAAGTTCGAGAGTTTGCGAACTCATCACATAAAATAATTCTAAGTATAGGTTCATCTTGGTGGTTGCGGAAGTTGAGGGTGAATTTTGATGACACCATAGAAGACATGTGAGTCTGCAAGTCCAAGAGTCTGCAATTCTAAAATTCTGTGAAATCGTCCCAAGAAATAATTCTAAGTAAAAGTCCATGATTAAAATGAGTAAGAACCATCCACTCAATGGTTTATTATATCCAAACCGTCGATTTGTCTAAAGAGCCTAGATGAAATATGGGTCATCCATCTCACCAGATGATTAAGTCAAAGTTGTTAGATCAATTAGCCTAGAGCCATGATCTAGGAGGGAGACATGTGGCAAAAGACAAAGATGACATGTGGCCCTATCAACTAGTGGCAAGTGTCAAGGTCCATTTGGCACATAAGGTCTGTGAAAGTCACGAATCAGGGTGACACGTGGCACACATACTATGGGTCCATGTCAACCTAGTTGACTTCAACATGACACGTCACTTCATGATTTCAGCCTCTGGGGATGTCCATCTTCTCCTACTAGCACAAATGCCTGAAGCGTCGAAGGTCGAAGTCGTGAAATAATGTTGGTCATTGATCTTAGATCCTCCAGAATCTTTCGCGATCGTATGATCGAGTACAGTGGAAGGATAGCATAAGGGGTACTATCAACCGACAACAATCGGTTTCCCACTCTTGATGACCACTTCGGTAGGTCAAACTCTGGAATAATGCAAGGATTGCAAAGGCCAAAAATCCCAAAGGCCAAATTACTCGAGGACTTGGTTCCAACACCAATCACGTGATAAGGTAAAGAATCTAATAAGGAGCGCAAAGGACCTAGAATTAAATAATCCCTCGGACATTTGAATACGGTCCCATGTAGAAGAATAAGGGTGGAAAAAGAAAGCGCTAACAAAACAATGCTTGTAATGGATAAGCCTGCGGTTTTGATCCCGCAGTCACATAAAGGAAAGATAAAGCACCTAGGATTAACTCTTTTTGCTGTAGGAAACTCGATAAGAACACCATTATTGTAATTGACAGAGGCTAAGAGGTGTGTTCACCATTGTGGCCACAAAGATAAAGAATTCTCTCTACCAGTACCACTCTAGAATCCGATTCTTAATATAGTTTCCTATTAAAAATATATTAAAGAAAAAACAAAGGAGTCTGATTATTTAAATTAATAAAGGAAGAAATCAATTTCTATTAATGAAAGGGTACAATGGTTCATTTTCAAAAGATGCAATGGTTCAAATTCACACCAGTTGGAAGAATATATAAACGAGAAAGAATGGTGAGAATAATGTGTCTATGTGGTCAACATCAAAAGATTAGAAACATAAACACAGTCCATGAAAGATTGTTGAAGGCACTCAAGAAATGAGGGTGGAAGGGAGGATCTAGGAAGGATTGTAGTCCTCTACAAGTTGAAGCCTGAACAACAGGGAGTTGCAGCTTCCTTTCAAGTTTGTGCCTGAAGAAAACATGGGGTTGGTGCCTCCTTTCAAGTTGGTGCTCTAAAAAGGATTGGTGTCCTTCACAATCACAGATCATTATTTATAAACTTTGTAATCCTTGTTAATTATATTTATATAATTGATTTTAAATACAAATCCATTGTTGATCTATTGTGGTGATTAATAAAATAACAAATTAATTACTAATTGTTTAAAAAGGTAATACTGATTCACCCTTCCCCCCCTCTGCCCTCATTATTTCCAATAAAGGATACCTTCAAGAGGCCTTGTGTGGTTGTTCAAGGAATCCTTCTTGGCCCTCGATGGATATAAGCTTATTTTAGGGCCCAAGATTCATTTTTCTTCCCTTAACCATGTCCAATGCCCCCAAATCCATGCTTGAGGTGACATTCATGGCCCTAGATGCCTAAAATATTTCTTTAGGGCCTAATGCTAGGCTTTCCTCCCCTGACAATGTTCAAGGCACTGTGACTCAAATCTAGTGCTAAAAATATTCTAATAGAGTCCATATCCCCATTGAAACACCACAAATTACATAGAAAGGTCACATATGGTGGTTCAAGTCCTCTTTCATGTCCCTTCATCTTTAGAAGCTACCTTTAGGGCTTGAGGCTTAAGTTTCCTCCCCTGACCATGGTTAAAAAAATGAGACTCATACCTAGAGAGAAAAACCTTTTAATGGTGCCCATATCCCAACTAAGAGGGAGATGATACTCTCAAGACATTAGGTGTGGTGGTTTGATCTATTGTTCTTAGAGTTGGATGCTTGGAAACTTACTTTAGATCCTAAGGCTTGATTTTCCACCACCTTTGTGGAGAATATCAACTATCTCTCTATATAATGTCGCAATCTTTCCTGTTTTCTTATCGATCGTTCAATTAAGTCTCTTTAACTGAAATTATAAGTGTTCGATCAGGCACCGTGTTTACAGAAAATGATATCGATGGCAGTGCCTAAAATCATCGAAGAAGCTTATCAGGACCTGGAAATGGGAATTCTGAATCGCTACGTAATCTCTAAAACGTACATATTAAGTGAAGTAATTATCTGTCTTCATTCCTTCGTCACGTTGGCCTTCTGTGGCCTTCTCGCCTTCTCGCTTTCATTCATTGATTTCTTGGAATCTAAATTGATGGTTTTTGGCGGAGTGCTTGCGTACCTCTTCGCTTTTCCTTTAATCTGTAAGTTGTTAAGTTATTACTTAGGCGTACATCTATTGACAATGAGCACAATTAATCACCTTTTAATTTAAAATTCTAATCTGATGGCTAACAATTGAAGATGCTGGTATATTCTTTGTCGTCCTCCCAAATCAATGAATGTGATTTCCTCTTCATAACTTCCTTGTATTTTTGAATGCATCAGTTAACATGTTTACTTTTTAACATTTACCTAATCATATTAAGAAATTACTGTAGCACTATATGATTGCCACGTTTAAATAATTAAACTTTGGGATTATCACATTTGGATTTGCTCAACGTTTCATTTTCTGGCTGTGCGTTTCATTTTCTATTCTGGCCATTAACCTGCGGGCCTTCATCAGCCACGGTTTTGAGTGGCTGTGCTAGTATATTATCGTGCTATATAACTCAATTTTGTTGTTTGGATTCAATTTTTTTTTATGCAGGAGGGAATATTTTTTCATTGGAGATAGTAATTATCTTGCTATTGTTTTATTTATTATGAAAATTGAATTTAGTTGAAAAGAATAATAATCATTTCTCATAATGATTTAAACTACACCCAAATCACCCTCAAGATCCGAGCTATATCAGAGATGACTAATATTTATGTTTTGAACATTTTCGCAGTTATTTATTACTCCTCGAAGAAGCAAAAGCAGTACAAGGCAGAACTCGCTCTCCTCGTCCTATTTACCATTTACAGCAGCTTTGCTGTTGGATTAACCTGTGCTCTTACGAATGGTGAGTTTCGTTCTGCTTTCTCTCTTTTGCTAATATATCTATATAGAAGTAAATTAACTGGAAATATATTGAATGAAAATGAAACAGGGAGGGTGATAATGGAATCGGCTATTCTAACTGCTGTCGTTGTGATGAGCCTTACTCTCTTTACATTCCGGGCAGCCAGGAAACGACCTGATTCCACTATTCCCACACGCATCATTTTCGCTGGAGTCGTGATTCTCCTCGTCGTGATTCTCATTCAGGTATTTTTTATTTGCCGAATCTCCATCTGATGATCAACAATTAAGGAGACCATCCAAATTTCTAATCCCAACAGTGACCCATCCTCAATCCTTAGTCAAATCAGGTACCAACATGTGTTATTCTCAGGGTTTTGTTGGCTTTCACGCTAGGGGTTTCACAGTGATTAAGACTCCTTGACCATGCAGAGATCTCCCTCAGGAACCAATGCAATCCTTTTATTGAGGATTCAAATCCTTCGTCCATTTAAGGAATTGGAGTTCTTGCTTTTTCTAAGTCTGAAAAATAAATCATGCTTAAGAGACCTCTTATGCTTCCCTTGGACCACTATTATGGTTAAGGTTTTGTCCCATAGAGAAGGAAGATTACAACAATTCCTTCCTCTTAGACCTCTCACTTGTCTCTTACAAATCTGGTCCCCTTACTCATGCAACCTTTCTACCACCATATAAATCTGACTATGCACTATGGAATCATAAGCTCGTGTTTATATTCTTTAATAGAGAAATATAGAGTGCTTGTACTTAATGTACACTTAAATGTGCAACTTCATTAATTCTTCAAGCAGATAGACTTACAATAATAAATTAATTAAATCCTTCAACATGAACAAACATTCATGAGTACAATTACAAGATACAACCATTCATACAGTCTCCATTAGCTCTTGCATTCTTCCTTCTCAGACTAAAGACTTTGATCTCGCTATCTCTCCCTTTCCCCAATTCGGTTCGTCTCTTGCATGCATCCTTTAGGAAGGTTATCAATGTCTCTTCTTTATTCTGTCATAAGGAAACCCTTGGGTCAATCATGGGAACTTTTGGTGAGATCTTATTCTTTCCTCTAACTAACAATTTTTATCACCTCAGGAAACCCTCCATCATTACATTCATTGAGGGTCATTAATTTCTCAACCACCATTCCTCCCTCATTAATGGAAATGATTGAATATTTTCAAATTATATTTTAACGTGATTAATTATATACTAGGGAGAAATGGGTCTTAGAATCCCCTCCCTCAAACATGCATCTCCTTAATGCATCCAATCAACATGCTTCTTATCATAACTTTTTCTCACATTCATTCATGGCACAGTTGTTCACAAACTTTCTTGCAAGGATCTCAATCATCCTTGACTATCATAGGTTCATACCTTGGTCATTCATGCTCTTTTTTCATGAATATTACCCTTGCCACCAGCGACTACTTTGAGCAGTAGTCAGGAGTATTATGCCAAGGGATCTTATGGAAATTGCACCACTTCCCGATATCTTTCTTTGTCTTTCTGGTATCCTTCTTTGCTTGCGGCTTGGACTGGTTGTCCTGATACTGTCCATATTTTCTATGTCCTTTGTTCTGTGGGTTGGGGCTGTCATTTCCTGGATTTTGCTATGAGAGGTTCCCAGGCCCAGATTGTCGGGTCTTTTTTTTTAGCGTTTGCTTGATTTTGACGGCATATCGGTAGGCCGCGCCCAAGGATGCAATGTCCAAAAATTCCATTTTGGTCTATATGTATCTATACAGGGCACCATGATACTTGATCACCAGATGTCGCTCTGAATCTTTGATACCCAACTTGGTGCACAAGGTATGGAAGATATTTTTGAAATCTGGCATTGCTTGGTCTCTTTCTTGTTGCAGTGTGGTCCATTTGGTATACAAGTTGTCATAACTTCCGATAGGGTAGTATTGTTCCTTAATAGAATCCATGAAGGATTCCCAGGTGGTCATGACTATAAATAATGAGGTTTCCTCTATTTCCTTTTCTTACGGAAAGTTTCCCACCAATATTTGACATGGGGAACGACTTTGAGGAGAACAAAAGTAATCTTTTCTCTATTTGAAAAGTTATGGACAGAAAAATACCCTTCTAGTATATTCAACCACTTTTCTGAAACATATGCNACCTTGAAAGGGGGGGGGCACCTCTACTCGAAGAAGATGCGTCGCCTCTTGGTAGCCGCCGAAGGATTTGCTCGAAGCTATCCATCATTTCGTTCCTTTTTTGCGTGAGGGATTCCTCAAGAAACATTTTGAAAGGATCTCCTCTCCCATCATAATTCTTTTCTCCTGCCATGAGAGGTCACTTAGGCATGCGAGAGATTTTTTCCTCAAGAGAAACAAGCTTGAGACCCAACTCTTTGTACTCCGACCTTGTTGGGGAGATGCATTAAGAAGATAAGGAGAAGACCACTATGATACCACTAATCTAGATTTTATAAGAAGAACAAAATGAATACATATTATTAACAATTTCTTAACACAAAATAACATAGATACAGTGAATTCAGTTTTCTATTCAATAAGGAAATAAACTGAAACTGTAAAATGTAGCGGAAAACAAGTTTGTTGGAATGGTGGTGGCTTATCTCTGAGAAGAGATGTGACGGCTGCGCTCATTCACACGAAGATGGTTACAATGAGGCTCTGAAGGAATTTTTACAATAAACAAGAATTTCAAAAACCCTAGACATCCAAAAACCTAACCCTAGGAGGTGAAGCGCCAAAAGTCATGTGGGTCCCGTCTGGGTAAGTTAGTACATCAACTTCCCGAGGTCGTAACTTTTGCATACGATCTTTGTTTGAGGCACACGATAGATCATTGAAAAGGTATCATCGAGGAGATTCATTTTAGGGGCTCAATTAGAGCCTTCATTTTTCATTAAGAATATTGATCCCAAAAAATCTTCATTTAGGCCCTCAAAATGGCCCTGGAAGTTAAAAACTGTTAAAAATAGAAACGTGTTTTGAGCCAGTTGGAAAAGGTGGGTGGCCATAGATATCCACCTGGATCAATTCTCCCTCCTTAGGAAGAAATGGTCTCCATTGCGTTGAGTTCCCCCATCATATGAAGAAATTTCTGTTGAATTTGGCCCCGGGTGAGCCACTTGCCTTAGTGCAGGATGTTGATCATGGTGTTGCTTGTACTTGTCATTGGACTTCTATATGATATCTTGAACCTTTTGGTGAATTTGTTGGATATTCTCAATGAACCAGGTGGATTTGTTAGCTTCAGTTGGAGCAGGATATGAGTCGGTCGAGGTGAACGCAAGGGGGAGTGAAACATCTATGGGACCCATGGTTGGAATCCCAAGCCCACCTGAAATGGTTTGTGGTCTTTTGAGCTATGTAGGGCTTGGTTGTAGCTATGTTGGACATAGGTAAGGATATCATCCCATGTGTGAGGGTGCTTGGAATTTTACATGTGAAGGATATGCACAATCATTCAATTTACGACCTCGGTTTGGCCATATGTCTAGGCGTGGAAGGTCATGGATTTGGTGAGCTTGGTGTCTAGCAGTGACCAAAGGATCGACCAAAATGTGCTGAGAAATCTACTATCCTGAACTGAGACAATGGTTTGTGGGATTCCAAAATGTACCCAGACTCGTTCAAGGAATAGCTTGGCAGTGGCCTCTGTTGTGATGCTCTTCTTCCAGGCAACCAAAATCGTCATCTTAGAAAACCAATGAACAACCACAAAAACACAGTCATTTCCTCGCTTGGTGGACGGGAGGCCTGACATGTAGTCCATTGAGATGGATTCCCATGGCCTATTAGGAGTAGGAAGAGGGGTGTTTAGGCCTTGTTTCTTAGTGGTCAGTTTTGAAATAATGTAGGTAGTGCATGACCTGATATACTTGTTGACCTCCTGACGAAGTTTTGTCCAATAGAAATGTTTTTGTAGCATCTCCATTGTCTTTTCGACGCCGAAGTGTCTTGCCACCCGACTGTAGTGGGCTTCTGAGATCATATTCTCTCGCTCTCTTGATGGAACACAGATATGGCCTAGATGACACAAAAACCCATCCTGAAGATGGAAATTATCGAAAATTGTGTTTGCACCCAACATTTGGTAGGTGGTGGCGAAGTCCAGGTTTGTCTGATAAAGTTGGGGTCATCTAGAGGCCTCATGGCCGCAAGATCCTAGCACCATGGTGAGTGTCGTGACTGGCAGTCTGCTAAGGCAATTAGCAATGTGGTTGGTGCTTCTTGTTTTATACTTGATGTTTAGGTGGAATTGATGCAAGTATGTGGACCAATTTTGATGGCGGTCATTCTACAATTTTCCTTGTGTTTGCATGAACTACAATGGATTATGATCAGTGTGGATGATTGTCTCCTTCCCAAGAATTTCATGTATCCATTGGCAAAAGGCTTGCACAATGGAGTATATTTAATTTTCGTAAGTAGGTTAATTACGAATAACATATGATAGTGTGTCACTATGATAGGCCACGGGGTGGTTCTGCTGAGTGAGAAGGATGCCCACAACATATTCTGGAGCATCTGTCTCGATATCAAAGGGTTTCTACATGTTCGGTAGTGAAAGTACTGGGGTTGAGCATAAGTTCTTATTCAAATAATTGAACGCTTGTTGTTGGGATTGACCCCACACAAATTTCTCCTTACCACCAACCCTGGTTATTTGGTTGAGGGACCATGCAATATGGAAGAATCCCAACACGAACCTGCGGTAGAAATTGGCAAGGCCAAAGAAGCTCTGAACCTCAGTGAGTGTGGTTGGGGCTGGCCAGTCATGGATGAATTGGATCTTGGTTGGATCCACATGTATGCCATGTTGATAAATGATGTAGCTCAGGTAATGGACCCTATCCATGTTGAAGGATCATTTTTCCAAGGCGGGAAGAATAATAATCATTTCTCACAATCATTTAAACTACACCCAAATCACCCTCCAGATCCGAGCTATATCATAGATGACTAATATTTATGTTTTGAACATTTTCGCAGTTATTTATTACAACATGAAAAAGCAAAAGCAGTACAAGGCAGAACTCATACTCCTCGTGATATTTACCCTTTACAGCAGCTTTGTTGTTGGATTAACCTGTGCTATTACAAATGGTGAGTTTCTTTATGCTTTCTCCCTTTTGCTAATATATATATATATATATAGAAGTAAATTAACTGGAAATATATTGAATGAAAATGAAACAAGGAGGGTGATAATGGAATCGACTATTCTAACTGCTGTCGTTGTGATGAGCCTTACTCTCTTTACATTCCAGGCATACAGAAAACGACCTGATTCCACTATTCCCACACGCATCATTTTCGTTGGAGTCATGATTCTCCTTGTCATTATTCTCATTCAGGTATTTTTTATTTGTTGAATCTCCATCTGATTACTTAATTCTATGTTTTTCTCGCATTCGACCTCATAGTTGTACTGCATACTAATATGCAGTCATTGCAGATAATCGTTCCATTGGAGAAGCTTAGAATGATGGTGTACGATCATTGACGTTGATTCGTTAACTTTTATGATGCCACAATTACTTAGAATTTTTTTTCTCTAGTTGAAGGAAATCTGGACCAAGTATTTTTTTTTCTCTAGTTGAAGGAAGGAAATCTGGACCAAGTACTACTTTTTCTATTGGATTGTCCCAGTTTTCCAATATAAAATTTCAAATGGACTCATTTTTATTGAAGATTAATATCTATTATTGTAGGAAAATTCAACTAAATGCAAGTATGCCTACCACTTACGTGATTTATCCATCACATAAATTCTTAACATGTACAATTTACTATGTTGCACTGATAATGGTTGTAGAAAAACTAGTGATGTCTATGATTAGTCTTTACTCTTTCACATTTCATACACCTAGCTATATAATCAATAACATCATTTTTCATTCTTGGCCAAAAATGTTGATTTATTATTGTTGCAATTGTCTTTTGGTAACCATGATATATAGTATATGGAATGTTAT
>JASDQU011313996.1:0-11747 GCA_032191745.1 Picea mariana
TGAACCGTTACCAAATTTACTTAGAAAACTCGGGCCTGAGTAGTTCGATTTCGGGAGAATTCCCGTTAACCGTAGATCTCGGGCGGACCACCCGATAGCCGTTAGATCCCTGGGAAGGTGCGAGGTAGTTAATCCTTTGAACCCCAGCAAGTCAAGGACTCATCGTGAAATCGGGCTTCGGAGTTTGTGGAGGTAAGTGTTCCTTACCCTTTGAAATCGTGAATAGCGATTTCCCGATTCAATCGGGACCGTTGATCGAACGACGGGACACGTGGTACAGGACCTCGGGATTTCGGGGTTCGGCACTCGGGAATTCCCGGTGCAAGGGATTAACGACAAGATAATTCGCAATTCTGCGAATCCCGATAGCGGGAGGTGACCCCACCAGTACGAACCCACGTACCTCGGGATATCGGAGTTCGGGACTTTGGGGTTTTCAATACCGTGAACCACTGGTATCGTGGACTCGTGATCCACGAAATCCCGATGGTGACGTGGCAGCTCGAGCCCCGGGTGTTAACGGGATACATGTGGTGCCATAGCGGAAGATCGGGCTATCGGCGTTCGCGAGTTGGAGGGAGCAGTGAACCGTTCATGAGAATTTGCCAAATTAACGACGAGGAAATCCCCTACGCCATGCAGCGTTGACTCTTGACCATCGGGGTTCGGGACTCGAAGGGTCCTGCGTATGGCGACAGGATTCGTGATTCCCCGACCGGCGATATCCCGATTTTGTCCACAAATATGTGGGTCCCGTCACGGGAAGCGTGGGCAGCTGTCTCGGAGTTCGGGGATTCGAAGGAAAATAGAGTTGACATCGCGGGTACCGATATCCCGAAGGGTGAAACCCCGATACCCGACGTGAGAATTGGAATTTAGGGCGTTACACAAGGAAAGGTTCGATTTTAGTGGATGAAGTTGGCCAGGCCAAGCTTGATGTTTCTCTTATTAAGATGCCTAATATCTCTTCTTTGAAGGATCTTGGTTTACCATTGCGTCCAAGGGCATATGAACTCTTTAAACAACTGTGAGTTTTCTCAAGTTGTACAAGATTACAATTACAGGGCTTTTCACACGGCAATGAAGGGTATTGCTTCTAGAGGAAAGTAAGATTTCTCTAATGTTCTGGGAGTTCATTAGGTGCAGTGATTTTAAAGATACACGTGATATTGATACTTGTTAAAAAAAATTCTGTAAATTTGTCATGGTCTATGGAACTTTAAATGGTCAAGCCATGGTGTTTGGCTCATTGGAGCAAAACGATGGGGAAATTTGTATAGTGTAATAAAGACCTAAATGTGAATAGCGAAATGAGGAGCTTTGTTGCATTTGAAGTAAGATGATATTGTTAGGCTTTGTAGTTTTGATATTGTAGTTGATTTTGTAAGTATGGCATCCAACTTTTTTTTGCCACAGAGGAGTGAGAACAACGATATGGCACGAAAGGGGAATTTCAATATACAACAAAGAAGGCAAGGGATAGGTGGATAGGTGATGTGGCAGACAGTATTGGTTGACAGGCTTTGCTCAGTTGATAGGTTTTGGAAAAACGTTATCCCTATATACATGCATTTGGCTTAACAAATTATAAAAATCAATTGTATTACAAATATTATGGAATAGAGACTTGATATATACATAGATAGGACACTTTAACATGGTGTTTTCCATCCTCCATTTTTTAATATTAAAAAGATTATATATTCTTTTTTTCCCACTATATTGAGGTCTTGTCCAATATCCAATTTTATTGTGAAATTTGTAAGAGTTTATTATTATTCTAGTAATGTTAATTTTCTTCTTTAAACTAAATATAACACAAATATATTTTTTATCTTTATTAAAAAAATAATAATAACTTTTTTAAATTCTGAGTTGAATTACAATTTATTTTCAAACTTTATTATAATATACAATCTTTAAAATATTAAAGAAATAAAATAAATAAATATAAAGTTTAACTAAAATTTATATTATATTATAAATGTATATTATCTTCTAAGTTAGTAGAAGATGAAAAACATTTTTTCTTGGATTTTCCTTCCTATACGAATATTAGATTCTAATTTAAAAATAGTTTCCACATTATCCACTTTCCTAACCTCCTAAATCATCAAAACTATGGTGATATTGGAACTCTTCTCTCAATGTTTTTTTAGCATAAAAATATAATTTTAAAGAAATTGAAGTAATATCTTACTTTTGAAGATCCGATAGACCAATTAGTATTAATGAACTTTAATCATCATCATCCTAAAAAAAAAAACATTATAAAAATATTAAATGAACCAATTATTATTACTGAACATTAACCATCATCATCATAAAAATAAAAAATAAACTATTATAAAAATATTGAAAAGGCTTTTAATTTTTTTATCCATTTTGATGTTTAGAGAAAATGAAATTCACATTTTATAATTTTCTTCGAACATAAATTTTATTTTTATATGTAAAACAATGAATGTGAATTATGACATTTTCAAAAATTCTCATTTCAAATTTTTTATAATTCAAAGTTGACTTTACCACACATTCACGAATTAAATACTAATAATTCAAAGTTTAGCTTACCACATAGTCACGAATTAAATAATAATAATAATCATAAAAAGTTAATTGATATCAACATAATCATGACCATTATCATCATTGCGGTAAGTATATATGTTGATTTTTTTATTAAAAATGTTTATGTTATTATTTTTTTTAATTTGTATTATTAGGATTGATTATTTTTTAATTCACTTAGTATACTTCAGCTTGGAAAATTTAATTGTGCCTTTCTTTTGCGAGAGGACCGAACAATTGTCAGTTGTCACATTGGAACTGAGTGAATAAAATTCCTTTCAAATTACAAACTACAAACATAACTCGAAGTTTTTAACAGGTTAAATCGACCTTTTTATAGAGGAAATCGGATGAATATTATATTATGAATATGATATACTTGTATTGTATGAAAATGTTATAAAATTTTAGAATTATTATATGATTAAGTTATGTTAAAAAAAAAAAAAAGCCAAACAGAGGGTAGAATCACAGGGATCAAGGTCTTAAGGTTGTCAAAATTCTATATCTACTCTTCGTTGATGACGTTCTTATAATGATCAATGCTAGCTTATTAGAATGGAGGGGAATCTTTGGTCTCTTAAAGATTTTTTGCAGCGCCTCGAGATTACATATCAACTGGTCCAAATCAACGTTCCACTATGCCAACATACAAGATCATGAATTGAATCAATTGGATCATACCTTTGTCCACCTCTCACTTGGCTTCAAATACCTTGGGTATTTCTTAAAAGCAGATCACTACAAGCCTTCGGACTGGGAATAGCTCATTTCTAAGTTGGAAAAAAAAGTTGGTCATTGGTGTAACAGATGGCTCTCCATAGGAGGTCGCTACACACTCATTAAAGCTTCCCTTGAAGGACAACCGATATACTAGATGGTGCTTGCCACTATACCCACTTCGGTCCTGGAAAAACTAAGAAAAATCACTTCCAACTTCATTTGGTCGGGCAACAAGGAACACCACAAACTACACCTCTGCAATTGGGAAACGCTGGCAAAACTGAAAATCAAGGGTGGATGAGGGTTCAGAAACATTTTCAACTTCAACAACGCTCTGGTTTTCAACTCTCTTTGGCGTTTCCTGACTTCAAAGGGCATCTGGAGTTCTGTCATCAAGGACAAATACTTGGAATATTTTATATAAATAAACATAGTGCAAGCAAAATCAAGACAAGACAAAATATTACATGAGTGATCTCAATATCTCTTCTATCTCTTCTTGTTCTTTTGTTATCATCTTTGTATTTTTTCTCATAGTTGTTCATATGAGAAAGAAGGTGAATTCAAAGACCATTAAAACCTTTCATTGAGATGTTCATGTAAATTGAGATTTTGATGTAAATGTGAGACCATGTCTCTCTGAAAATATCGAAATGATAAAGACCATGTAAATGTCCTAGGTTCAAATTCAAGTGTGTGTAGAGCCCCTTGTGTCTATCTCTCTTACTTTGTAATATCTATAGTGGCTTTCTTCATTCTTCCATTTGTTCAAGCGATTCTTTCTTTTAATGTCTTCTAACCCAGTGTTACACTAATTTTCTTAGTTCTTTCTTTTTTTTCAAGCGAAAAGAATAGTTTCACTGTTATTCTATTAGAATCAAATGAATTTTTTTGTTACATATGGATCTAGAAATTTATGATCAAAAAATATGTGAAGTCTTTCCTTCCTTCCACATTTTTACATTGTAGAAAAATTATAAAAAGTCATCAAGTGTCATATACAAAATTATTCAAAAAAGGGGCATCTGTAAAGATCCAAGCTAGAAAATGTAAAAAAAAAATTGTACATACAACAGTTCCATCAACAATTTATTCATAAAAGAGCCAGCCAAAATTTCCTTTGAGTGCCTTTTTGGAGAGGTTGTCTACTACTTTATTGAACTATCTATGTACGTGCATAAATTTGATAGATTCAAATCTATTATTTAAGCTTCTAATCTTGTCTGTTAATTTGTTGAGTTATTTATGTACGTGCATAAATTTGATAGATTCAAATTTATTATTTAAGATTCTGATCTTGTCTTTCCAGTTGTTGAGATATATCAAGTTCAAAATGGATTTGGAATTTATCCAGTCAATAGTGACCTTGGAATCTCCTGCAGCCATCAATTTTTTTATGGAAAAGTAGGAAAGGAGTAATAATAATCCCCAGAGGCCCAAGAGTTTAACTTTATGTTGAATTTAATCAGTCCACGATGAAATATGTTGAATTTTATCAGTGCCCATAGGCCCAAGAACAATCCACAATGAAATATGTTGAATTTTATCATGTGTTTTTGAACAGTCCACAGTGAACATAAAAGAAAGTATTTAAATTAATACATAGTAGTATATGCCCAAGAGTTCATATTTATGTTGAATTTTATCAGTCCACAATGAAATATGTTGAATTTTATCAGTCCCCATAGGCCCAAGAACAATCCACAATGAAATATGTTGAATTTTATTTTTGTTTTTGAACAGTCCACAGTGAACATAAAAGGAAGCATTTAAATGAATACATAGTAGGATAGACCCAAGAGTTCATCTTTGTGTTGAATTTTATCAGTCCACAATGAAATATGTTGAATTTTATCATGTGTTTTTTAACAGTCCGCAATGAACATAAAAGAAAACATTTTCATTAATACATAGTAGTATAGGCCCAAGAGTTCAGCTTTATGTGGAATTTTATCAGTCCACAACGAAATATGTTGAATTTTATCAGTCCCCATAGGTCCAAAAATAGTCCACAATGAAATATGTTGAATTTTATCTGTGTTTTTTAACAATCCATAGTGAACATAAAATGAAGCATTTAAATTAATACATAGTAGGTTAGACCCAAAAGTTTAGCTCTATGTTGAATTTTATCAGTCCACGATGAAACATGTTGAATTTTATTAGTCCCCATAGGACCAAGAACAGTCCACAATGAAATATGTTGAATTTTATCATGTGTTTTTTAATAGTCCACATTGAACATAAAAGAAAGCATTTAAATTAATACATAGTAGTATAGGCCCAAGAGTTCAGTGTTATGTTGAATTTTATTAGTCCACAATGAAATATGTTGAATTTGATCAGTCCCCATAGGCCCAAGAATAGTCCACAATGAAATATGTTGAATTTTATTTGTGTTTTTGAACAGTCCAAAGTGAACATAAAAGGAAGCATTTAAATTAATACATAGTAGGATAGACCCAAGAGTTCATCTTTATGTTGAATTTTGTCAGTCCACAATGAAATATGTTGAATTTTATCAATCCCCATAAACCCGAGAACAGTCCACAATGAAATATGTTGAATTTTATGATGTGTTTTTGAACAGTCCACAGTGAACATAAAAGGAAGCATTTAAATTAATACATAGTAGAAAAGTATTTAAGAGTTTGATGTTTAATTTATTGCATTGTAAAAAGGAGAATATACAAAATGTTATTTCAAAACTAACAACTTTGCCACTTTTTAAAAGACAAAAGTTATAAATACAAAATTAATGTCTTATAAAGACAAAAGTTATAATATGAAAACCATATTTATGTTATATAGCTAGCTTAAAGAAGAAAATAAATATTACTAAAATAAGAACAAAGTCTTATAAACTTCGTAGTGAAACTCTCATTGAACAAATCCTATAAAACAGTGTCGTAAAACATAAATTAACCTTTTGAGAAATCAAATATGAGACAATAAATTGATATTTTGATAAATTAAATTTGAGACAATAAATTGATATTTTGAGAAATCAAATTTGAGACAATAAATTGATTTTTTAAGAAATTAACAGTATCATATTTAACAACATAAGAGAAATCAAATATTAGTTACATTGTCAAATACATAGGTTCCACATCCATTTTACGATGATAACAAAAACTAAGACATTTAACTCCAAAATTATGGACTCTAAGCCATCGCTTTAAGATAGATCACTTTATACATGCAATTCAAACCTACAAAATAACAGAATTCAAAAATTAAAAATTTACAATTCAAACATGTGGAATAAAACAGAATTCAAAAATTGTGATTAAAACAAAATTGACATACATACCAAAATAGTTAAGTCTCATCCTCCAACATACTCTTTCCCACCAAATATAGTGTAAACATGTTTTCTACCAAATATAATTTAGACATATGTAACAATAAAAAACAATAATAAAAAAGACAAATAACATATATTAGTATATATACTTTAACTAAATATTAAATAAACAATAAGAAATAATAACATATCCAACCACAGTTAAATAGATTTAAGATAGTTACTCTCCACATTAAGCATACATGATTCAAACAATTTGTAAAATCTTATCTAAAATCTTTAAAAAATTTAAAGAGAAAAATTGTGTTCTTGGTAAAAAACAATTGTGTTCAGAGTTAGAGTTAGATAATAATCTGAAAATAAATATAGAACTACATATGAAGAAAGTTCTCAAATCTTCATACTAAGTCATTCTTCCAATGAAATACTTATCTCCTTGTGGATAAAGTCTCAAATCCTTCATGTGAAATTCTCATCCCAAGTGATGTTATTTAATCTTATTTAATCAGTAATACAATATTAATCTCCTCAACAGTAAAATACTTCTCTCCTCTTCTACAATGGTCATATAATCAAGTTCCATAATGCCCTTTCAAATTAAAGGACTCATAAATCTCCATATTAAATCATTCTTCCAAAAAACTACTTATATCTATGAAAGTTCACAAATCTCCATTTTAAAAACCATTCTTCCATAAAATACTTATCTCCTCTTTCTACGGTGGAATAGATGTTCTCATATAATCTTTCATGTACATAAAGAAAACACAAATCTACACATGTATATTAAGTCATTCTTCAAAAACCATTTAAATATTTCATCTTTGGGATGTATTCATATTACATATAATCAAATTCTCTTTGAAATTATGTGTGAGTGAGCTAGCTCACATATACAATATGTATGAACTAGTTCACATATACATATGCATAGCTTATTTGTAAATCTACTTGAATGTTGGTTTTTGTGGTTAGTAAGAGTTTGGCAATACCCTTACAAGAACGAATTCACTTTGATATATGTAGAAAACACAAATTTCCATACTACGTCATTATTGGACAAGAAATCAAGGAATGTAATCGAAGAAAATTTAGAAACTTTTTCTTTTCTGATGTGGGATAGAGTCTGTTCTCAAATAATCAAATGTTCAAGTTCAAAATTAGGTCTTCATAATGATCTAAACTTAAATCAGTTTGAATGTACACCATTTAAGACAACGATAAGCTTATAAAGGGATTATATATATTTCAAAATAATTAATCAAAGCGTTGAATAGGAACTTGGATAAACTAAAAATTCTAGAAAACAAAAATTTGGTAAAAGTTAAAAACATACATTTATGAATCATCCTGAATGGACGCGTCCTTCCCAAATATGGGTGCATTCTCCGCTTCCTCCTCAATCCCAATCTCCCTCCCATGCACACTCTCAGGTACTCTCTTCTCCAATACAATATGTATTAGCTAACTCAAATATACAATATGTGTGAGCTAGCTCACATATACATATGCATAGTTTATTTGTAAATCTACTTGAATGTTGGTTTTTGTGGTCAGTAAGAGTTTGGAAATACCCTGGAAAGAAGGAATTCACTTCGTTGTATGTTGAAAACACAAATTTTCATACTACGTCATTCTTGGACAAGAAAGAAAGGAATGCAATCGAAAAAAATTTAGAAACTTTCTATTTTCTGATGTGGGATAGAGTCTGTTCTCAAGTAATCAAATGTTCAAGTTCAACATTAGGTCTTCATCATGATCTAAACTTAAATAAGTTTGAATGTACACCATTTAAGACAATGATAATCTTATAGAGGGGTTCTATATATTTCAAAATAATTGATCAAAGCGTTGAATAGAAACTTGGCTAAACTAAAAATTCTAGAAAACAAAAATTTGATAGAAGTCAAAAACATACATTTATGAAACATCCTGAATGGATGCATCCTTCCCAAATATGGGTGCTTCCTCCACTTCTTCCTCAATCCAAATCTCCCTCCCAAGCACACTCTCGGGTATTCTCTTCTCCACATTACCCTATATAACACATTTCAAATTTGAAAATTTAAAAATTAAATTTAAATGATTATAACACATTAAATTTAAATGATTTTAACACATTAAATGATACCTGTGAACTTCCACCCTCTTCAAACTCTCTCAATGAGAATTGAGACAATGTGTTCACATCTAAGAACTAAATCTAGGATTCAATGTATTCACATTTATACAAAATTATAAATTTTGTTGATCTCTTATTCAAAAGATTGGAGATTGAACAACTAAAGTGCTTATATGTGGATATTAGAAAACACATACCTGATTCAACTCATCCAAATTTAAACTTGTGGAATCAAGTCCCTTATTTTTTGGAAATTCATTTAACATATCTTCAAACTACAATTAATGACAATAACAATTCGATTATTTCTATAGATACAATGATATCTTAATCTAGAATTAGAAGTAAACTATCCTAAAATGCGTCAAAAATTTACTAACTAGAACACATACCAATCTGATGTTTGAGTCATTATTTTGAATGACCTTCTTCCAACCATCATGACAAAATTTTGCATACACCTTAACATCTTCTAATGACATAGTATCTAACTCTACATCTTTTTTATAAACAAATGTAGCCCGGGAATTGGCTTTCGCTCACTGATAGTTCATGCCAACATCAACACCATAACAAATCGATTCCAAATTTTCCCCGTTTGCATTCCTAGCCTCTTTGTCAACCTCTGATGTAGCTTGAAATTCTGAATGTGAAGCAAATTTCCCTATTGGGAAAGGTACTAAATGTTGTGAAGGCATCGACAATGTCACATTTCCTTATGCCCCTTTACGATCATATGTTCATCATTTACCAGTCCCATAATAATTGGATGGTAGACTAGTATAATCAGGGTGCGTGTGCAAGAAAAACTCTGAATAAAAGTGTCTTGCAAAATAGTGTGGAACCTCATATTTCCACGGCAATTTATCATATGCTGCCAAAAATTTGTTATACAGATGTCCTGCAATGTCGAGGTGCTTAAAATATTGCACCTTCAATATCTTCTGCTTTGGACCATCTTTGAAATTGAACATCGAAATTGTGTCTTATTTTGAAACTTTATTTTTTACTGCCTCCCATTTATCAGGGCCCATCACCTTTGGCTTTCATCGCCTCATTAGATCGACAAAACTGTCAGTGGTTGGCCCCATCTTTTGATATGCGTCCATAAAGTTTTGCAATGAATGCAAAACAATTTGCAAGCTTTGTTTACTCTCCTTAGGGAGTTCCAAAACCACCAAATCATTTTTCAACCTCCTTTTAACACCTGAGCATTGCTCAAGGGTCATTTCTTCAGTAATCCCTTCCCAGGAAAGTTCATCACCAACATCCGAAGGATAGGTGGACGTAGGCATGTAATCTTTTGTTTCTTGATAATGTGGCCTCCTAAATCCACCTTCACCCTATGCACCGACATTAGAATTTTCATGACAACCACTCTCTCTTTCATTGTCGTCCATTGCTCTAAACTCATTGGCTACACACACATTTGAAAGTAATTACAACATTTAACTTCACATAAATTTAAATACACAAAAATACAACAAAAATAAACAAAATCAAATAAAATTACCAAAAATATTCTCTTGTCCTGAGGTATTCTCTACATTCTCAGGTGTAGGAGTATAAATGCACAACCTATCTAAGAAGCTTGCATCCATACCACTTGCTTGATCACATTCTGTAGTTGATCTATTCACAGACTCGTTTGAAAATCTGCTCTGACAATATTGTTGTTGGTCACTCTGAGTCTCAGTGGAAGGAGTTCATCTTCTTCCTTCTTGGGAGAGCCTAGAGTGTTTGCAAGGAATATTTGGAGAATCTCATGTCGACATCTCTCGTCAATATCTATCCTTTCAAGATTCATAAAAAGTTAAGCACAAGACAAATACAAGTTAATATCTCCAACATTGATCAACAAAAATTATGAAGAAAAAAAAAATAAGACAAAATTAATAGAAATGTTCTTTATGTTAGACACAATTATAATAGGGTGATGCATAACTCCACTACCCATGCCCATTTCAAATATATTTTGGTTCCATAATATTAGCACAAATAACCTTGGTAAATCCACCAATAGTACATGGGTCAAATTCTGGTAACAGAGTAGTGGTTATCTATATGGGCAATCAGATTTCATGCATCCAACAGGTATGGAGCACAGTCCATGAAAATCAACGATTAACTTTACGCCATGTTTGGTTGGATGGAAGAAATCTGCCATCTACAAAGCAATGGCACTAAAGTATCAACGGGTTTGTATTAAACTTGGAGGGGGCATTAATAGAGAAAATGTATTGTATGATTGCAAGTTGTTGGAATTATGTTTATGACGGACCTTTTTATATACTAAACGTTTGTGATTTAATGATTTGGCGTTGCTAAATTTTCGTTTATATGCGGTTATAAAGCATTGTTTATATGCTTACCAGCCTTCTTCCAGTAACCTCGTCGATATATGTGTCATTGTTTGTTTTCTATTTGTTGTGCTATATTAATGCAGATTTTCCATAACATATTACAATGTAATTATATGTTATAGTAATATATGTTATGGAATATTACATTGTAATATGTTCTAACATATTCCAATGTATAACAGTGAATATACAACCTATATTTCGGTGTATCTATTCTGGAGGTTGAGGGAATGACCTCAGTGAATATATTGCCTATGTTTCAAAGTTTGTTTCTATTTATAATAGTTTTATAATGGATATCATTGTTTTTGGGTTTCGTAATAGACTTGTCATACCCTGAGAATCAAACCTTCATAAAGTTTGACTTATGCAAGTTCTTGGCAAACACAATGCACCAACAATTTTTAAATGTTAGGGGTACCAGGTCATTCAGGTACCAGTCTCACTTGATCCATATGTTAATCCATCAAAACTACTCACATATAGGTTATTTTAAGTCTAGGATGGTGAATGACCCGTCAACATGTTGCTATCCCAACCATTGAGTGGTTGCCTATGGTAAGAGATCATGTCACCAGTGAAGGTTTTTTGCAGTATGTAAACTCTTTTATTTCTATATTAGACTTTATTATCCAAAATAAAGTATTCGTTATAATTA
>JASDQU011313996.1:17331-41997 GCA_032191745.1 Picea mariana
CGAATAAGGCCCTGTCAACATTCTAAACAAAATTTCTAAATTCTAATTTTTAACTAAAAATTTAAAATTTAAACATAATTTAAATTCTAAAATCTGTAATAGTCATAGTGTAACACATAGCCTTTAATAAGCTAAGGGACAGGGCCATATTTGGCCCTGTCCATGTACAGGTACAAACCTGAATTCGGGCCTGTCACTGTACATGGATAGGGCCGAATAAGGCCCTGTCAACAATCTAAAAATAAATTCTAAATTCTAATTTTTAAATAGAAATTTAAAATTTAAACATACTTTATATTCTAAATTCTGTAATGGTCATAATGTAACACAACGCCTTTACTAAGATAAGGGACAGGACCATATTCGGCCCTGTCCATGTACAGGTACATGCCCAAATTTGGGCATGTCACTGTACATGGACAGGGCTGAATAAGGCCCTGTCAACAATCTAAAAATAAATTTTAAATTCTAATTTTAATTTTTAATTTTTAATTCTAAATTCTAAAAATAAATTCTAAATTCTAAAATTTTAAATTAAAATTTCCTAATCTAAATGTACTTGGACCGAATGCCCGCAGCTCCAATGTCCTCCCGCCCGTAGCTCCAACGTCCGCCCGCCCACTTCTCCAACATCCACAAGACAGCCCGTTCGCCCGCCCGCAACAAACACCAAACACCAACACTAACAAGCGCGATGTGCGGGTATGAACTAACTAAAAATTCACAAAAACTATAGCAGGAGTGATGTGCAGGTAATATATAAACCATGTTTTGGCCGAAAGATTCTTTCGACCGAACTAATCTTTTAGCCTAAAAGTTCATTCGACCGAAACATTATTTCAGTTGAAATAGATTTCGGCCGAAAAGATGTTACCAAATGAAAAATAGTTGTCCGGCTAAAATTGTACATGAAAATCGATGGTGTCATCATGGTACCGTTCGATTTGAAGTTCAAAGGTTTGGCCGAAAAAAATAGTACTTTTGATCGAAAAAAAAAAATAGTTTGGCTGAAAAAATATCTTTCCAAATTTTGGAGACCTGATTCTCACAAAAGTGTTACCCACCTTCATGAATTCACCCTTTCCATACATTTTTGTTTCTTCCTGGCTCCGTAATGGATCCCCTCATATACGAGTTGCCTCACAGTTTTGGAGGAATTTAGCGAATTCGACACACTAGATCACGAATTGGCTTAACTGGAAGCCAAGCTCTGGACATTCAATCTTAATCAGACAAGACCACATTACTGGGATCGGCCAGAACTTCTTCTTGTCTACACAATTAATCTCTCTTTTAAATTCAAACCACATATGTTTTCTTTTTCAAGCTACGAATTACAATGCACACGGGACCTCAACAACAAGTTGGAAAACCAGTCATGAAATGGATCTACCAACAGGTTTGGATGTCGAGTGGGATATGTTTCGCCTGGATCTCACCCGTGCAGGTATCGTGCTACACGATGCTGAGGATAACTTCTTGTGGGATGGAGGGGATAGCTCAGGCCTCATCTCAGTCAACAAATTATACTCAGCCATTGTAAATACAATCTGGCATATTAACATCAATGGATGGCGTAAGCATCTCTAGAATTGGAAAATTCCACTTAAAATTAATCTATTCACCTGGCTATATGTCGAAAATAAATCCCCACCTGGGATAACCTCCAAAGAAAAGTTTGGGTTGGCCCCAATATCTTTCAACTCTACTACAGGGATGAAGAAACAGCCAATCATTTTTTTACACAGTGCAATTTTACTCACCTTGTCTGGGACAGGATTATACGGGACAACAACATCAACATTGTCTGGAATGGGACCTCCATTTCTGCTTGCTTCGAACATAGGACATCCAATGAGAATAACTACAAGATTATCCCTCTGCTAGTTAATTTGTTTATTTGGTTGGCTAGAAACATAAAAATCTTTGACAATAAGCCACCCTCTATCAGCACTGTAGCCTATAAAACTCTTGGACTGTACCAAAGCTGGAAAAACATACACCCAGACTTTGTTAAAAAAAAGACATTATTCAGACCTATTTTTACTGAGGATACTCTTACGAGATGGTTCGATGGTGCAGCACAACATAATGGATCTTTGAGTGGCGCAGGTGGACTAATTAAAATCAATAAAAACTCTATTTATAGATGGACTTTCTATTGCGGCTCGGGCACCAACACAAGGGAAGAACGACTGGGTGCCTGGGCTACTCTTCATTTGGCATCCAGATTGCATATCGAACATCTTCAATTGATCGGGGACTCAAGAGTTATCATAGACTAGATGAACCACAAAGGAAAGCTACAAACTATCACACTCTTGGCCTGGAAGGACAGAATAAGATCACTACAATGCCATTGTAAGAAGCTCATCTTCACTCATACATCTCGAGAGTACAACATGGAAGCTGATCTACTATCAAAGACAGCATTACAAGGAAAATAAGGTTTGATCACATATAACCATTGGCTGGATGGTCATAAGGGCCCCACACTCGCCACCAAAATGTTTTAGGATTGGACTCTTTAGTTTTTTGTCTTGGCAGTTTTGGCAGATTTCATTATGGTAATAATTCACTCCTAGAACATTTGTAGCAACAACTCTTGGCTTACTCCACAAAATTTGTACTCCTTCTCTCAGTCTTGTAGTAATATGAAATATCTCTCAAAAACCTCTTTTCTTTCCTCCTTCTAATTGGCTAATAGATCAATTGTAAGTGAAAGATCTGTCCGCTAGTGGCACCTATTTGTTGATGTAACCTGGTGTGAGAACACATTATATTTTAAATATAATTGAGCAATTTTTTCTGCTGAAAAAAAAGTTATACTCCTTCTATCTACTTTTAAAGCATTGTATAATATTGTTTAAATAATATAATATATACGGCTTAACATCCTAATGTTAGCAATAACATAAATTGTATTAGGGGTATCAACGTCTTATATTATATTCATTCTTAATGTATTACAAAATTTGTATTTAGTTATTATTTAAGATACTATTTTATAGAGATAGATTTAAGATATCATTTTATAGAGATAGATTTATGAGACTTTACCTTCTCCTTAGTGTGCCTAATAAATGTTTTTTAAGTGGGCCTAGATGTGCCTTTCTCATGTTGTCTCTTCTTTGGGTGATTATCTCATACCACCTCTTATCAAATCAATAAGAGCTATATCTATAAACATTACATATTTTAAAGGAGTGAAATAAAAATGGATGTAGGACCAGTTCCTCCTTTTCTCGTTTGGTATCGGGTATGTCATCCTGACCTTCGATGATGCTTATGAATTTACCGTGTTGTGTCTTCCATATTTTCTCCCTCATAAAACTTACCTCTCTATGCTTTGGTTCGCCCTCATTGTCAATCCTTTTGAAAAAATCATGGCTCATGTAGTCTGAATAGAACCAAAATCACAAACTCTATTAATTCATGACGATGTAACTGATAAGCTCACCCAGGTTGGTTGGTTAGTTTTTGTTCGGTTGTTTAAGGGGTTTAATTTGGAAGTAGCTAAGGAATTCTCCAAGACCTTCGATGGCACTAGAGCTAAGGTGGGAGATGTCTAGTTCCAAATTAATAAGGAGTTTATTTCCAAAGATAATGGTCTTCCTCTTTCAAGGGATAAATGGTTTAAAAACATCAAGGTTAAGAACATCCATTGGTAGTCTCTATTGACATCTAAAAAAATGTGGTACCATATTAAGGGTATTCCCTTAGATTTCATCCAGCCCAGATGGTGTGGTCTCTTGTTGACTATCAAACAGTTCATAACCTATGAGGGACGTTATGGTCTGATATTACATTTTCATATACATTTGCTTATGGTTTTCCTAGGGTTTTGTTTAAACTTTCCTTTTTATTTGCATAGAAGTTTGCCAAATATGTCTAAGTTTTACCAATGCCCAAATCAAAACCCTAAAACCAGTCTCTTTCATCACTATCTTATTCGTACCTCGATCAAGTGTCATATTGCTAGTGTTGGGGATAGTTGGGAAAGTTTCCTAGTAAGGAATCAGTTTTTACCCTAGCACGGCAACTCTATTGTTGACAGTACTCAGGATGTTGAAGAGATTTTACCTCCTCAAACTCTACCACATGAGGTTCAGATTGAAATTCAACTCCACAGAAATCCTATTTTGTCGTCTGATCATCAAAACAGTGCTTTACCTACAGTGAAAATGACACTAACGAAGAAGGAGTTTGTTCCTAAGAGGTCTTTAGAAACTGTCCTAACTAGTTTGAAGGATCGAGTATCAAATTATGCTTAAGGCATGGCGTATTTTTTCGGTGATTGAAGGAAAATCTAAGGAACAGAGCAAAAGAATTAAACAGACACACCAAGCCTGGGAAATTGATTTTAGGAATAAGATGGTTGGTCGTGTTTTGTCCAGAATGATTCAAAATAGAAATAGGAAAAAGGATAGCTCGATTCCAACAATCACCATACTAGATCGAGACTCCTTAGAAGACATAAATCGAAATTGTGAAGAGGACAGTCATACCCACTATGATTTTGTCTCAAATTTACCTTCTTTCCTTCAATATTGTAAAGGATTTCCAGGCACACAAGTTGATCTAAAAGCTAAACTTGTGTAAGAAAGGCCCTTAGAGACAGACCAACAACATTCGATCCCAAATTTGGAACCTAAGTACTATCATGATGCTTAGCATGGGCTCAGAGGTATTTTTTTTATGTCATGTATTTGCAAATGCGCCTTAATCGGGTAATGAGGCAAAATAAAGAGTTGGAAAAGGATAACATGAAACTAAAGACTGAAGCACAGAAATGCGTATCTCGAGTGAGTAAAAAGCCAAAAAATTATGGAGATATAATCATAAAAAATTCATCAAATGTCAACCTTTTTATTGGATAATAAATGCACGCTTCTACATTCTCAAATGGTTGATTTGGGTAACAAAATTTAGTTTCATTTCAGTTGAGTTTTTTTATTTATCATGATTTTTTTTTATTGTTTTTAGACTAGCTATAGAATCAAATATTTTGTAGCCAATCCTAATTTAGTTAATGAGAGTTCTAATTTTATTTTATTTTTATTTTTAGGTCTTCAAACAGATTGATGGATGTTATATGCACTACTTAGCCATTGAAGATTATGGATTTTCTTGTGTTCTTTTGATTAGTAAATAGACTTTATCTCCAAACAGTTGGCGATTTAATTTTGATTATTATAACAAACTTTGTATAAGTTGTTATGAATATTGTTATTATAACTTAGATTAGGATTTGATTTCTCAACTAATCTATTTTTTAAAAGATCTACCTTTATCCTATGGATATGAGAGTCGATCGTTGTTTTGTTTAAATACTTGTGTTATTTTGAAACGACACACGATTGGAATTCTGGGACAATGGACTAAAGTTTATTTTGAAGGAGGATATGAATACACATTTTTCCCAATGGCTTTTGTCCTGTCAGTAAAATGTTTTGGTATAATTATTCTATTGGTCATCTAATTTCATATTCTTCTAAGATCAAATGTGTGTTGATTAAATTAGCTTTGATCTGTTTTATCAATACATGATTTGATGTTTTCATTTTTTTCATGTCGTTTATGTTTTATAAACGATAGTATATTATTCTAGCTTATTAAGATCCATATGATATTTCAATTGTAAAGAAAATATCTCAATATTTTGAGTTGATTTAGATATTTTGAATTTGTTATAATCAATTGTGCTGGTTGGAATTGTTTCCCTCCCTGCATATTGGTTCATAAACTATCACAAAGGGTCGAATTTTGAAAATTCTTTTTGTTTCATAAGTGACATATCAATTACTCAATTACCTGAATTTCTTTGGGTAATACCATGAGTCTTGCTACTTAGTAAATTGCTTGCCGTAGATTTCTCTTTGAAAGACAGGGTGTTGGAGAAAATCTACACAAGAAGGCATAATCATAACTTTCTTTTGTTTGATGATCAGTAACAGGTTGGTTTTCTTTTATTATTTTAGTTTAGTCATCTTTTTCCGAATGAATAAGAATTAACATTTAAACTTAAAGTATTTTCCCATTTAAGTTAAAACATTATAATTTACATTCATTACTTTTTTTTTAGTTTGATTTTTTAAATTAAATTAGTAATTAGTTTTTAGAATTTTGTATATTTGTTACTTGAGTTATGTTTCCAGCAGTGAAATTTTAGTTTCACAAGGCTTTATATAAACCTTGTACATATATATGTATTGTAGATTTTGTAATTAAACGTTTGTAAGATTTATTAATATATATTTAATGTAAATACAGTAGTGAATGTATATAGTATATTTTTGTTAATCAGTAGTTAGTAATTTTTTAGTTTAGATACCATTATTGACTAACAGAGTCATAAAACCTGCCAGGGTAAGTTATCTCAAATGGCTTAGGTTACCTAGACAACCTCGGACCGGAATTTCCCTTCTAGTTGACGGACGTTCACTTATGTCTGTCAACAAATGGCACTGGAAGGAGGGTCTGAAAGATATTAATGGCATGAGGGATTCGAAAGACACCTCCTAACAATCATCCTCCACTTATAACTCATAGTCGCTCAAACTCCATTGTTGTACCCAATACAGCCACTACATCTGAAGGCCATCATGCTGTTCCACTTGAACAGCATTCTCAATCTATTCATGTCGAACCTACGACACTACTTCCTCGAGGACTTGATGCACATGAGATTATCCAGAATTCTCATCAATTAGTAATAAGAACCCAAGATACCTTGGCTAGACTCAGGTAGTTGGGTGACCAATTGCATCAACCTCTTAACTTTTTTGGTCAACAGGAAAATCTTCATGTTACTAGTACACCAAATTACACATTGCACGACATTTCCACTAACCCATCTGAAACGCTTATTCAAAGTGGTGGGGGATCTGGTCTTCCTCCTTCACCACTCGATTCTTCTCCATCCCCTTCAAGGGGAGAATCCTTTGATGAAGAAATTTCATCTTCTGAACAATATCAAACTTCAAATAACTCACAAACTTCAGCCCAGATGGCTAATCAAAATAATCCCACCAGGCCTTGGCTTGACCAAGATGTTGTAGTCGTACCAGGACCTCAACATCCTTTACCTAAGCATCCTGAAAAATGGTTACCTAAGTTTGATCTCGATTCTAAACGGTTAGTTGAGGATTATATAAAAAAATTCATGTTGTTTGTTAGGCTTAGAAATGTAGAATATGAAGACGTCATATGTAGGCTTACAACAAATCTCTTGAAGTCTTAGTCATGGAGCTATCCAATATGAAGATGAATACCAAAGAAAAATTTAAAGATTTTAACCAAATATTTCTTACACCCTACAGATTATATGCCTGTAGAAAATATGATTGTTGCTTATTATGCTAAATCTTTACATCACACTACAACCATGTGGGTTAAAATTTCTAAAAGGAATACTCTATTAGAATCTTTTGAAGAAGCAATTCTCATTGAAAAGGACATGCTCAGCTTGAAGGATAACACAAATACTGAAACTGAATCAACTTCTTATTCCAAGAAGAAGATAGAAACTCCCACCAAACTTCTAATAAGAAAGACCAGAAACCCATAGATATGGAAAGCTTGCAAAAATCCTTTCAGAAGTTATCCAACCAGGTTGTAGATCTGAAAAGATCTGCAGAGGAAGGATCTTCTAGAAAAGGAATTTATCGAACACCTTTTAGAAGACCACCTCAAAATCCTCCCAATAAGCCAAACCCTCGGGCTAAAGGTATGAGTTTAGAAGGATTACACCACGATATATAAGCCTTATTAGATGAAGTTGATAATACTTCTGATGTCCCAACTGAACAACAAAATGATGTAAAAAATGAGTATGAGGGAACACCTAATGAAGGTGATTCATCCCCTTCAGCTTTTGGAAATTTTTCAGATAGCATTTTTCAAGCCAACTTTGAAACCATACATAATAATCAACATCCTTCTAATACTCATAGTAAAAATCAGCCCAAAGATCAAAACAAATCTACACCTAACACAAACAAAAATACAACATCAAAACAAATGAAACACGCTGAAACATCAAAGAGTTTTTCTTTCTTTGATCTAGACTACAATCCTATTGAGGATTTTAAAAGGTTAAAAGCAAATATTTCAACCTTTGAACTTCTTATGTTCCCTTACATCCAGCATAAAATGTTACAAAGCATAGCTAAAAATAGTAACAATAAGAAGAATCATGCTTAGGACAAAAGCCCACCTGAAAACAGCAGTAACAAAAAAAAGGATGCTCTAGATAAAAGTGTAGCTGGAAACAACAATTAAAAGAAGGATGTTCCATATAAAAGCATATCAAACCTAGATAAAATACCCTGAGATGCAGTAGATAACAATCAGCAACCTCTGAATCCTTCTCCCACACCACGAAAGAGGTCTAACGTGCCACATTTTCTATTAACATTTGAAATCTTTAACAAAAATTTACATAATTTTATGGTGGAATGTGGGGCTTCATCAAATGTGATGCCTTTATCAGTTTGTCAAAAAATAAATGTTGAATTTAAGTCGTCTGATATGAAAATAATTCAACTGGATAGAACTAATATTATGGTGGTTGGGGAGCTTAAAGGTGTATTGATCAGGTTGTCATCCAATCTGAAAGTACATCAGGTGATCGACATAGTAATAGCAGATATTCCATAAGTGTATGGCGTGTTCCTAAGCAAGGATTGGTCTCAACAATTTAATGGTTATTTTACTATAGATTGGTCTCACCTATGGTTGCCACTCAATGGTCATCCAAATAAACTTAGGGTCAATAGGGAACGTTATCTAAAATACACAGTTACAGATCTGAATGATCCAAATGAACCTTTTTTCCCAAGTGTGAATGCATTAGAAAATCAAGGTATGAATACTTTCTTTGGGAATTTTGTTGTTAAAATATCTACTATTGCATACCTTAATCATCAATCTGAAATATCAGTCTACACTCAGGAAATGACCTCTAATCATACTGTAAATATTGTACATAGTTATGAGAATGATGAAATTTGGTCTTTGTACTTTGATGGGTCTAAATCACGTGAAGGAGCTGGTGTCGGTTGTCTATTGATAGATCCCAAAGGAAATAAGACATGTATTGCTTGTAGATTAGAAAAGTCGGCATTTATTAAACTATTTAAAGAATTTAAAGATGTGTTCGCTTGGACTTATGAGGATATGGAAACATTCGATTCAAACATAATACAACATGTAATTCCCATGAAACCTCAAGCCCAACCGTTCCAACAGAAAATAAGAAAGATGCACCCAAAATTAGAAACTACGGTCAAGAAAGAATTGAACAAGTTGTTAACAACTAAGATCATTTTTCCTGTTCAACATACCCAATGGGTGTCCAATATAGTCCGAGTAAGGAAGAAGAATGGGGAAATATGACTTTGTGTCAATTTCCGCAACTTAATCCATGCCTCTGAAAAAGATAATTATCTCATTTTGCCCATGGAACAAATCTTACAACAAGTATCTAGTGTTGAAAGACTATGTAACAATTACACCATCACACCTGCTTGAATATATTTTTCTTTGTCCACCTTGAGTTCTTAATATGTGGGTCCGCTAGGTTTAAATAAATGCAATTTAATCATCAGGATTAGAAGCATATATGATTCTTCATTTTATTATTGTTAGTTATGGTGCCTTATCGTGTGAAATAAATTTCACTTAATATACTTCAGCTTGGAATATTTAATTGTGCCCTTCCTTTGCGAGAGGAACGAACAGTTGTCAGTTGTCACGTTGAAACTGAGTGAATAAAATTCCTTCCAAATTACAAAATACAAACATAACTCGAAGTTCTTAATAGGTTAAATCGACCTTTTTATAGAGGAAATCGAATGAGTATTATATTGTGAATACGATATAGTATCTTGTATTGTATGAAAATGTCATAAAATTTTAGATTTATTATATGGTTAAAGTTATATTCCTCCTAAGAAGGGCCATTGGACTGATAAGGGCTCTGCGGCTAGGTTTTTCTAGCCACATCCATGTTACCATGGAGATGGGCGAGCACAAGCGAGGGCGTGGTCACTTCCAAGGAGAGAACGGACTCAGGTGTGGGCAAGGTCGAGGAAATGGGAAAGCGTGGGTGAGGGTGCGAGCTACTAGGGAAAGCAGACTCTGCGGAGCAGTGCGGCGAGTGCAGGGCAAGCGTGGGTTCGACGGTGGTGGCAGAGGGGCATTTTCCCAAAGGGCCTGCGGTATGGCGATGCTCTGTGGAAGGTGGTCTGTAGTGGTTGCCTCCTATTTCGAGGTCGAACTTCTCTCTGTTTTTACCAAATGTTGTTTTGACCTCAATTGTTACTCCAGATGTGCGGTGGTCTTAATATTTAGAGTGTTGGTGGAGGCTTCCGGGGTTTTATGCAATGGAGGTTTTGTTCCTCTCTTTGGTTTTTCTAGACCCTCTTGACCTCTTTCGCCTTGGCTAGAAGAGGTTTTGGACCAGAGCTTTGAGGTCCACACTGGGGGTGTGTGGTGTACTGTTTAACACTTTGAGGTCCTTTGGGAGCGTGCGGTGTTGGATAAACACTTTTAGGTCCTTTGGGGGTGTGCGGCATCTGGTTCAGTTTTTTTTCTGTTGTTTGTTGGGGTTTTTACCTCTGTTGTGTTTCTCTTTTCTAGCCTGCGTGTTGGCACTGGTGACTTTGTGGTTTCTTTTGGGAATGTAGTAGTATTTTACTGAGCATGGTCTATGGACTAGTTCTGCTATGATCATCTGTTACGGTCTTGAAGATGTAAAAAAAATATATTTTCAGTAATATAATTTGAACGAATTTTCTATTGGAAAAAAAAAAAATTATATTCCTCCTATTTACTATTAAAACATTATATAATATTGTTTAAGTAATATAATCTATATGGCTTAGCATCCTAATATTAACCACATAAATTGTATTAGGGGTATCAATGTCTTATATTATATCCATTCTTAATGTATTACAAAATTTGTATTTAGTTATTATTAAAGATATTATTTTATTATTTAAGATATTATTTTATAGAGACAGATTCATGAGACTTTACCTTCTCCTGAGTGTGCCTAAGAAATGTTTTTTTAGTGTGCCTAGATGTGCCTTTCTCGTGTTGTCTCTTCTTTGGGAGATTATCTCATACCACCTCTTATCAAGTCAATAAGAGCTATATCTATAAACATTACATATTTTAAAGGAGTGAAATAAAAATGGATGTAGGACTAGTGGAAAGTTTAAGAGGTCTTTATAATGTATTAGATATTATTTAATGAATAATTTAGTTTGATATTATAAATTTTTGTTTATGTTGAAACAAAAATTAAGGATATTATTATAATAAATAAATAATTTCTTAGGATATATATATATAAAAGAGGGTGTAAAATAAAGGTGGTTGTTGAAGAATATAAGTAAGATATATAAAATAAAATATGATATTTTAGACAATTAAATCAAAGATAGTTTTTATGGAAAACTTTAAGCTATTTTAAGAAAACTTAAGATGTTTTAGAATATTTAAAGATATTGTTTAGTGAAATAATATGCTTCAAAAAAAAATTTTGTAATTGGGGTTAACATAGAGAGGTGTTATGGTTAACTTAGATAGACATTACATTTGTAAGCTTGATAATATAACATATGGTCAAAAAGGAAGCAACTGATAATGTTAGAATGAAAGTATATTCTTAACATGAATTCTTATTTGGACATCCACTGCCCAGGAAATTGATATTTGCACAGTTATATATAATGATTAGAACAACATGACAACGTAAAGGTGTTATGTTATCAAATGAAAAATCATTGCAAAAATTGTCACAATGGATTATGTTCTTCGTAATACAAATAAAATGGTGACAGTTTCATATATGTTAATAGTTATTGAGAAAAACATGATCATCTCTCACTTGACATTTTGGCTTATGTACATGATGAAAAAATGGTTGGATTTCATTTTCATGTGACTATTTAGGAGGATTCTTGGCATGATTGAGTGACTTTATGCATATAAACTAATTAAATGCTTGTGTGATCAAAGAAGTACAAAATGAATTAAATGGAAAACTTGGCATCTTATAGGGTGATTATACTTATTCCCTGAATTGTCAACCTTCTAGTTGAATGAAGAGGAAATGTGTGTCAAAAAACAATTAGTATATTTATGAGAACCTTGCACTCATGGTATTAATGATCCAATCCAAGCTAACAAACTTAACCAAAAAGATCCATATGGTTGGTAGTCATTGTTATTTATGCGGGCTAGTGAAATTGATTTTGTTGATAGATCGTGATAATGTTTTTGAGATGATTATTATATTCATGATGTTAACATGTGATGAAATATAACTTTGATAAAGATATGTTGATGTTATAATATTAAGACAATACGTCATTATGTCATGGCATGTGGTACTTACATGCAGTTTTTAAATGTGGTCTTGACATTGTATTATCACAATGACATGTGAGAGTTATCGTGTGGATTATTTTTGTATGTGTTGATATATTTACTAATGTGATGTTTGCATGTTGTGAGGTGGTGATTTTTAGGGTCGTGATTGTGGATCGAGAGGGTCGGTTTATTTGATTATCTTGTGGGAGCCCATAACCATGAAGGAGAATATTACAAGTAACATCTTATGGGTTGGGGACAACTCAATCTACTACTTATGTCAATCATTCTTATGCCTTGTATTGGAGTTGTGATGTCGAAGTCCCAAAGAATGGTTGGAGCATTGCTCGTTGGTGGTGTTGTGGGATTGGACTTTGATGCCTAGGGATGTACCTGGTTGTTTTGGAGGGAGTTTAAGATAACCTTTCAAGATGCCTGGTGTGCATGGGTACCAATCCATATGTCTGCTTGGGCAGATGAGGTCTCAGGCCTTAGGGATCTGAATAGATCGGTAGGATTAAAGTCTAGTTCCAAAAGTTGGGAAGGATGGATAGAGATTACTTGTGTTTCCCTGATGCTGTGATGTGGACTTTCGATGCATGTTGTACTCACTTGGGTGGCACTTGCTCCATAGCTATCATTTCCTCTTGCACATCTGGCACTCACTCCATAGTTATCGCCTCCTGCCAATTAAGATAGATGATATGTGATTCAATAGAAAATGAGGGGAATGTTTATCCACACACAGAGAATGATGGTTGCAACTGCAAAAATATGTTAACATTGGGAAAGGAGTAGAACCGTATTTAAAGAAATTTGATTTTCCGATCGATCAACCAATGGATAAAAGTAAATGCCTATAAAAATCAATTAAAAAAATGTATTTAGTCTATTAATCTAATAGGAACTCCGTTAATTAATTTAAAAATATGTTTATCATGTTAATCTAATAGGAACTGCTTTAATTAATTTACAAAATGTGTTTAGTTTGTTAATCTAATAGGAATTGCATTAGTTGTATATGGAGGCGAGCAACAGAGCATTAAATGCTTTATATCTTGTGGGAGTAAATCTACAAGATAAAATAAATGTCAATGTATGTCTATGCCACATCTCATCTTGATCCTTGAAACTTATGGTAGTGATTAAGGAAGGCCAATTGTGATGACATGTTGCATAATATGTACAATGTCTAATAAACAAAGGGCATAGAAATTAAGGCGTGCAGAAATTATTGCATATACACCAAGCCTGTGTAGAATTCCCAAGAAGTCAATGTGTAAAGATTAAAAGACTAGAGAGATGGGGAAATTGGGGCAAAAATATAAAATAAAGTGTGGAGAAATTATTAGTTGTGGGCATGAATTCAATAAAAGGAGATGGAAAAATGTGTTGGCCAACGATTGTTGACAAGAAAGTTGGTAGTATTTCACTATCAAAAAATGTCGAGTATAACAATTCTTCCACATGAAAATGGAAATCAGAGGGAATTCATGAGATGAAAGAAAGTGTGGATAATTTCTTAAAAACTTGGCTGGGTGCTTTCAATTCTTTCTTACGTTGATAGATGTCTACGTATTGAAAATTGATGGATTAATCAATCTTTTGATTAAAAACCTTGATCTTATGTATAACAATTAAAGATGTTGGCTTTGATTTCATTAACGAGATGAAGAAGGTATTGGAAACTGTATATCCCAACATAGTATCCTATGCTAACATTATTGCTCTGGCTACAAGAGATGTTGTGGCCCTAGTAATTACATTCAATCTCACAGTTGAATCTTGCTAAAAACCTTCAAAAATATAGTAACATTTCTCACTTGGTTGATAATTAATTAATTAAACTAAAAAAACAAAATCAATGACATATGAAAAGTGAAGTTATACAATTATACTAAATATTAGACAAAAAAAATTGATAAGCTTATATAAATTGCTTTGAACTCTTAAGGGTTAGATTATAACTGTCAAAATTTCACACAATTTTCATAGTTACAACCTTTCCCCTCATAGTTCTAATCTCATCATAATGTTTCTTTCAAATCCTTAGTCTTTACCTTTGCCTTTTACTAGATGAAACAAGATATTATTGGAGGTCATCTACAGGAATGCCATTTTTTACTAAATACACAAAATTAAATAAAACAAGATGAGAAAGTAATTACATATAAAGTAGTGTTGACTCCTGCAGTATACCCATCCTACAATTTAATGGCTTCACTGAAGTAGCCACACTTGTATGATCACAGTCCCTTTCATATCGTGAACTCATGTTTCCAGTAAGTTGGATGTCAGTTTCCTGGTAAGTTCCTAAATTTGTTGGCAATAAAACATTTTTCTTTGGAAGAAAAACCCTACTTTTGCCCAGTTTAAACCATTTTTAAAACAACAATCCTCAACCATGTTAAAAATGTGTTGCAGTAAAATTTGGGTTTTCACTAGGGAAGGATTGCACACGCGAGGCAATATTTCACTACCTTTTCCAAGTGGCATGAGGACACCATCACCTTTTCCAAGTGGCATGAGGGAAACATCAGGGGAAAGCAAGTGGATGGTTCGATCTTGGTTGGATTGGAAGATAATAATATTCCAAGACTTCTCATTAGATTTTCTTTTATTTTAAAGGTTTTTTAGGGTAGCATTTTCGTTATAAATAATTAACTAGAGAGCAAAGGTTGGTTTTAGAGTTTCTTTTGAAAAATCTTCAGCACAGTTTTACGGTAAATTTAATGTTTTATCATTTACAAATAATACATTCCTTATTTATTAGTGACAAAAATAATTAGAAATAAAAAATTATTATTATTATTATCATCTAAAAGTTCTAAGTTTTGGCCCTTTTTCCGACGATTTGTTTTGTTTAATTTTTCCCGAAATTCGGCGAGAAAGTGTTAGATCTCTAGATTTGAGTGGCTAATTATGTATACTCCGAGTGTCCTAAAGGTTTTTCAACGGGCTAAATCCATTTATGCATTCAAAAATGTAATTTAAACAACAAAAAAATGTGATTTCGTCCAAATTTGTGTCGTCGGATTCTGACAAAAAGGCCAAAATGTAGAACATTTAGACAATGCCTTATCTTTGAGGTTTGGGTACTTAGTAAATCCTAATACATTAAAACATTTTTAAGAGGCACTTATATGTAGCTTCAGCTAATTTCACTTTTTTTCATTTTTCCTTCAATTTTGATAGACCGTGAAAGTTAATAATAATAATAATAAGTAAAAAAAATGTTTTGTTTTAATGCATTTTCATTTAGTGTTATTAATTGTACTTTATTATATAATTTTAAACAAATAAATAAATATATAAAAACTAATTTAAAAGAATATATATATATTATATAAAACAAAATTTCTCTTGGAAAAATTTGTGATTATTGCAAGTTGGTATGGGGGCAATTCAAACTTGGAGTTACAGCATAGTTGAAAATATTTGGTGACATATGGAATGAAGATGGACCTTGTGAAGTATATGGAAATTGGACTTAGCATAGAAGATTAAATTGTTTATTTGGTTATTGAGTGAGAAAAAAAAAATAACTTGGGATTCCTTGCAAAAAAAGGGCTGGCAAGGCTCAAACCGATGTCCATTATGCTTAAAAGATGTTGAGACTACATTCCACATATTTGTATCTTGTGGTTTCTTCTGGGAATTCTAGTTGAGGGTAAACAAATAATTTGATTATTTGGTTGTTTGGGAAGGCAGATCATTAAATGACTACTTGGAAATATGGGCAAAAAGAAAAGGGGTTAACAAAACATTGCCTGCCATAATTTGTCGGTATGTCTCGTTAGAGCGGAATGGTGTAATATTTGAAGGACGCATACCCTCTAGATTCTCAACTGTTTGCAAATTAAAATAAACTCTTCCATCTAGGCCACCATTGAAGAATCCCCCCCCTTGTAATCTTCAGAGTCCGAGCATTGTTTCCTCCACAATGAGCTAGCTCGATGGAGCTGTGGATACAATTAACAATAGATGTGGGGCGAGGGGTCTGATAAAGACTAGTGAAAATACGATCATTAAGTGGAATTTCAACTGTGGTTGTGGGACCAATACTAGAGCAGAACTACTTGGTGCTTGGGCGACATTATCTCTAGTTGTTTGATTGAATTTAGATGTCTTACAAGTTATTGGGGACTTGAAGATTATCATAGATTGATTGAAGGAAAAAGGTAGGATACAGGTAGCCTCAATAATGGGCTGGATGGATAGGATTAACAGACTCAAGTTAAATTTTAGAAAGATCTACTTCACCCATGTTTTCAAGGATCTTAACATGGAAGTTGATTACCTCTCGAAGAAAGCCCTGTCGAAGACTGAAGGAATGTTAAGCTACAAATTTTGGGTCGATGATAACAAAGGGCCCACTCTTTTCTTCTATCTATACTAACTCCTTAGCCACTTTTTGGATCAGTCACAAACTCCCGAAGCTATCGAAGAAAATGTCACTTATTTTGGAGCAGCATAGAAATATTAGTGTCGTGTTGTTGGACACTATTTAAAACATCTTGTGTTTTTATGGTCTTTTTTCTAGCATTATGTATTGAAGAATAGTCAGTTGATATTCTTTTTTTTGTGAATTAAGACCGAAAATTTATGTATTTTGTGATGATATGAAGATATGCACAGAGTGCAAACACCTTGATGTTGTGTAAAGAGAACTATTTTATATCTATAATATAAAGAGAAATTTTTCTTGTTGAAAAAAAATCATTTTCCATCCAAAAACAAAATACCATGGTCTTTAAACAATGTAACCACCCCATTTCACTTCGATGTTTCCTTTCCCCTGCTTAGGGGGTATGCTAGTTATGTATTTATGACATACCTATTTATCTATTTGAATTGTAAATTTTATTTTATTTTCAATATAATAACAAGTGAAATTAGCACCAAAGTTGCTTATATTTACTTTTTAATAATATTTTAACGTAATAGTTATAGGTAGTCTAAAACTATAAGTTTGAGAACTCTTTTTATAATAATGATTATAACATAATGTGTTTTAAAAACTAAAGTTTCCTTATCTCTATATGTATTGATATACATGCTAATTATAGTATATGATTAAATATATAATATAGAAAAATTATGAAAGAGTAAATAATGATATATATTACAAATAAAAAAAGCATTGTGAAATCATTTAAAACAAGTGTTGCATGGCAGCGTAGTCCCTGCCAGGTTGGGATGGGAGTAAATTTGACTGAGTACAAACACGTGGCTAGCAATTTGAAATACATGTGGTTTTCATGTAGAGCATAGTATTCCTGAAATATATAAAAAATTATAAACATTTAAAAGGTTCTTGGACAAAAAAAATTAGCATTCACGAAGTAGTTTTCTTTCCATACGTTTTACATATGTTCATGGAGAGAAACACAAAAAAATAGTAGTAACGTTTGTTACATAGGTTCAAGGAAAAAAACACAAAGAAATTTGCATCCTCGAATTAGTTATCTTTAAAACAAGGGTTCCTAGACACAAAAAAAATTGAAATTTATCAAATTATAGGTTCCTGGACATCATAAATTATACATAGCAAATATGTAATTTTATAAAGTAGATATTTAGTTTTATACATACGAAATATGTACTTTTATAAAGTATGGGGATGAGATTTTATAGAGCATGCACGGAGCCGTCATTCCATAGTAGGCCACTTTTTAGATGGAAGGTTTTTGGGCTGGTGGGCTCAAAACTGGGCTTCTGATGTTCCGTGCTCTACAAATAGCACTGACAGTTTCGCGATATACAAATTGACAAGCGGAGTTGCAGACTATAGAAATTTATCACAAATTAATAATGGTTGTTACATATCTTTGAAAATTACATGAACATTTAAAAGCATACAATATAATAGTAATAATGTTTGTCATGGACACCCAAAAAGTTAGCATATAACAGAATAGTAACAACGTCGTGCAAGACAAAAAAAATTAGCATACAATAGGACACAAAAAATGTTGCATACCTCCATACTTAGCCAGTTTTTGGATCGCGGGTTCTCGGGCTGGCGGGTTGAAAATTGGGCCTCTGTTGTTTCGTGCTCTACAAATAGCACCGACAGTTCCGTGATATATAAATTGACAAGCGGACTTGCGGACTATAGAAATTATCAAAAATAAATGTTTGTTACATATCTCTGGAAATTACATCAACATTTAAAAGCATATAATAGAATAGTAATAACATCTGTTACATAGGTTCGTGGAGAAAAACACAAAAAAATTATCATTCCAGAATTAGTTTTCTTGAAGGCAAAGGCTTCTGGACATAAGAAAAAGAGAAATTTATCAAAGTATAGGTTCCTGGACACCCAAAAAGTTGCATATAATAGAATAGTAAGAACATCCTCCAAGATAAAAATAAATAAATAAATAAATAGCATACAATAGGACACAAGAGATGTAGCGGACCCGAGTTAGTTTTCTTTGGAACAAAGCATTCCCGAATCAGTTTTCTTTGGAATTTATCAAAAGTTAATAATGTCTGTTACATATTTCTGGAAATTAAAATGTGTTTTTCATATAGACTAGGATTGGGGCTCCCGAGGACCATAAAAATAAATAAGTACAAGAAGTAGGAATGTTGAAAGAAGAAGTGTGTGATGGTAGAGAGGAAGACCTGAAAAGAAGAAATTGGAAGTTATGAGTGTTTGGTTACAGTTTTCTATTTAACGAGGTCATAAGTGGATTGATAAATAAAACAAGATGACAGTATAGACTTAAACTGGATTGATAAAGAAAACAAGATGCAGGTATAGACTTACTATGAATTCGATGCGTTTTTTTTGCTATCGTCGATGGCCAGTGGAGTCATGTCGACCGGTTGCTGCCCTTCCTGAACGAGGCTGCCCATTCTTTGTTGGAACCATTCTTCAATGTAACTTTTCATGGGGGCCATGTTGATTTCATCCCGGATTTCTATGTCATAAAGATTGTTTTCTAATTTCCTTAGATCCATTGAAATACTATGCAGACTCTTTTCAATTTCTTCATTCTGTGTCGCATAGTGCAGTACTCAGCGCTCGTGCTCATCTAGATGATGTTCAAGTATGTCGTAAAACTTTTCGAAAGACAACCCCTTTAAAATATCAACTTGTTCATGGAAGGCCTCTTTGGTCATTAACAAGGATTTGAGAATTAAGTTTGGGTCTTGAACCTCGTTGGTACTTCCGGCTAAGTCTATTTGGATTAGGCTTGTGAATAAATCTTCCTTTTCTGATATGGCTTGTTTACATGATTTGACAATGAGCTCCAGGTTGTTAACTTTCTTTTGCCGACATGCTTTTACTTTTTTGGCCCGCTTTGGGGAGGGGAGTTTCTCTTGTCTTCTTTTCAATTCCGATGTGTTGAAAGAATAGTTGGCAAAATGGGTCAGCACCTCTTCACAGAAATGTTGATCATTTTTAAAATTTGCCTCCAAATGTTCCAGGAAATAATTTGCCTTCTTTCCGAAGGAAACTAAATTTTGCGATGTTTCCCAAGCTTCAGTAACTAGCTACATTCTTCTGCTGATGTTATTCTCTATAAGGGCTCTAGAGCATGCAAGGAGGGTCAAGGATACTTTCATTTTGGCTGCAGTGGTAGCAGGAACGATTTTTGCTAAAGGACTGGCAAATTGTGGAGTTGCAATGAAAGCCCGCTCAAATTCGTTGAGGCGGTCTTTCAGTCTGTCATTTTCCGTCTCAATTCCTCCAATGCAATCCTTTAGAATTTCACCGGTTACTTGGTGAAATGAGGAGATTTGGGACGGTCTCATTTTCCTAAATTTAATCTCTATGCGAGATTTGCCTGTCTTGTTTGTTACATCTGTCTTTTCAATGACCATACTTTTAGATTGGCTATCAAAAACAACGCTCTGGAATATGAAGGATTCATCTTCGTCAAAAAATTCAGTCTCAGATATTTGCATCATGGATGACCCAAATTTTTGCATGTGATCAGTTTCAAATTCAAGTTGCAGCTGTTCACTTTCAATTTCTGGTTCCTTCGCCTGCCCTGCATTGTTTTTTCTCTTCTTTGTCACTGGAAATTTGTGAGAACTATCAATTTTTGTGCGAGGAGGGTTCTTGTCTCCTCCTCCATTGGAAGATACCTAGGTTGCTTACTTACAAGGGTGGGTCATCGAAGCGATGCTCTGTGATGTTGTGTTCTTGGGAGTGTTGGCGGGGGACTGGGTACTCTTCTCACCAGATACTTTTCCATGTTGTCTGTACAATTCAGTCACGCTTTGCAATGTTTCTGCATCGCAATTGGAAGAAGCAGGATTGTTGTCGACACTGTGCATGTCTTGGGTTAGGTGTCTATGGACAAAAGAGTTGTCAAAGCCAACTACCAATAAATGTTCTTGAAAAATCCCATTAGGGTCGAACCCTTTTAGACTTTCAGCATAATTTAGGTTCAATTTCTTGAAATGGGCAGCAAACTCGTCAATCTTATTGATGTTTCTGCACACAAAGTCTCTGACTTTCCAGGGTAGAGGAATGAACTATTTTTTTTCTTGTCATGGAAAAAGTGCAACCAATGGTTGTATTGCCTTTCCATTTTTGCAACAAACATCTTGTCCATGATGTGGCATGGAAGGAAAGCAGGATTTTCCTTAGATCCAAAGACCATGAGGACACTGTGATTTTCCTTTTGTTCAAGTGTGCTCTTCCTGTTCAAAAACTTGGTTTCCTGGCTAGACATCCGCGAAGCATCCTTGCCTAACAATAAATATTTGAAAACTAAGACAAAGCCATTAAAAACTTCATAAAAACAATGGGAGGCCTTATGCCTCCACAAGGCCTCGTACCAGAATGTTACTAGGTAGAATCCATAGTTTATTTTATTGAAAAGAGAAAGTTTTGAAAACGAGCAGCAATACACTATTGCAGAAATCAAGTAGGATGACATATAAAATTTATTTGATTCTTTGAATCATGACAACTGGGAACATAACTTAATGGAAATTAGCTTCCCCCAATAAAAATGTATTGTTCCTTGACTATGAAATACAAAATATAAATAATTATATGGGAAATGGTTGTCGTGGATGCATGTCCCGTTATTCTTGTAAACAGCCAAGAAATTTCCCGGAATGGATTTCTAAAGGAACTTACCTGAAACCTTGTGATATCTTCAGGAATTGTTGTCGTGTCTTCGAGGAAATCGGCTAAGATGTCCAACCCGTTATCATATTTTTCTAGAAACTGTTTGCAGTCTTGTCCTATGAACATCAATGTTGGCTCTGAAAATGATCCAGATTTATGCAGGAACACAATGAAATACAGAAATACACATAAACGCAGATATGCAACGAAAGTAAAACTTCATTTCATTAACAACAAATGATTGAAATATTCTTACAGACAGAATGGAAATAAAGTAGCTCGGGCGTTGGTAGCTTATCTATGAGAAGAGATGTGGCGGCTACTGGCCTATGAACTCTGTGTTACAATGAGGCCCGAAGGCCTATATATTATTGAGAAACAATGTAAAACCCTAAACATCCAAAAACCCAACCCTAGGAGATGAAACATCAGAATATGGGCTGCGTTGGGGCAAATTGGTACATCAATTTCCCGAGGTCATAACTTTGGCATACTATCTTTGTTTGACGCACATGATACATCGTTAGAAAGATCTATCTGAGGAATACACTGCTGATGGAAAATATCGAGTTTGAATCAAACTCATATTCACTTGAGAAATTATGCCCAAAAAACGTCGTTTAGGGCCTCAAAACAGCTCCAGAAGTTCAGGGCCCAAAAAACTGCTAGAAATAGTAAATTGTGCTACAATTAAGGAAACTAAAAGAAACAATGGTTTGGGTCCAAGTGGAATAGGTGGGTGGCCACCAATATCCACCTTGATCATTCCTCCGCCCTTAGGAAGCAATGGTCCCCATTGCGTTGAGTTCCTCCATGAGATGAGGAAACTTCTGTTGAACTTGGTCCCTGGTGAGCCACTTGCCCTGGTGAAGGAGTTGGCATGCTTTGACAACTCGATATAGTTGGATCCTCTGTTGGCGGGTGTTCTAAATCTTTGTTTCCATAATCCAATCAGTTGTGTCTTGTTCCATGCAATATGGGTTTAACTCGGTTGGTGTGAGTTGTTCTGCCATGTCGGATGCGTCCAGTAGAGGTGGAAAGTAGGGTCAAAGGCAGTCGACATTGAACACTAGCTGCAGAACAAGGAATGGTGGAATACTGAGCTCAAATTCATTGTCCCCTACAGCCTTGGTGATGGTGTATGGCCCATATCGGAGCGGGTGAATCTTGCGGTAGGGTCCAGCGAGGCACTCCTTTTGCAAATGTAGCCACACTTTGTCACCCACCTGGAAGTTGTGTGGCACCCGATGTTGATCATGTCCCTGCTTGTACTTAGCATTGGCTATATCAAAGATGTCATGAACCTATTGGCGGATGTGTTGAATGCGTTCAATGAAGTTGTTTGCCTTGTCAGCCTCAGACTGGACATGGGTTGAATCTGTCTGAGTAGCAACAAATGGCATGGATACATCAATGGGACATAGTGGCTGGAATCCCAAGCCCACCTGAAAGGGGTTGTGGTTGGTTGAGATATGGAGAGCCCGATTGTAACTGTGTTGTACATATGGGAGGCTCTCATCGCATGTACATGGATGCTTTGAGTTGTACATGTGCAGAATGTGTATGATCATCCGGTTGATGACCTATGTCTGGCCATCAGTTTGCGGATGGAAAGATGTGGACTTGGTGAGCTTGGTGTCCAGCATTGACCAGAGGTTGGACCAAAATGTACTAAGGAACTTGTTGTCCCGATCTGAGATGATAGAATGTGGGATCCCAAAGTGTACCCACACTTTCTCAAAGAAGAGTTTAGCAGTGGCTTCTATTGTGATATTCTTCTTGCAGACCATCATAATGGACATCTTTGAGAATCTATCGACGACCACAAAAACACATTCAATGTCATGATTAGTATAAGGAAGGCCCTACATGTAATCCATGGAGATAGATTACCAAGGTCGACTAGGGGTGGACGGTGGAGTATAGAGGCCTTACTTCTTGATGGTCGGTTTGGCAATGGCGCAAGCAATGCAAGACTTGATGTACTTCCCGACATCCTGTCAAAGGTTCAGCGAATAGAAATACTTTTGTAGTACTGCCACGGTTTTCTCGACCCCGAAATGCCCAATGACCCGACTGTAGTGTGCCTCCTAAATCATCTTGGCACGCTCGCTTGAAGGAACACAAATATGTCCCAAGTGACATAGCAAGGCATCCTAGAGGTGAAAATTAGGAACTTGCTTACCCTCCAAGAGCGTATTGTATGTGTGGCCAAATTTTGGATCACTCGTGTAGAGAGGTGGCCAATCGGAAGTCTCGTGCCCACAAGNCCTTTCTTGTACTTAATGTTCAAATGAAACTTTTGCAGGTATGTGGACCACTTCTGATGGCGATCGTTCTGCAACTTCCCTTGTGTCTGTATGAACTACAAGGGTTGGTGGTCTGTGTGGATGACTGTTTCCTTTCCCAAAATGTAATGATTCCATTGTCGACAAGCATGCACAATGGAATACATCTACTTGTCATAAGTGGGATACTTTCGGATTGTGTCAGAAAGTGTCTCACTATCATATGCCACTGGATGCCCCTGTTGAGTAAGGACTACCCCAATAGCATAGTCGAAGGCATCTGTCTCGATCTCAAATGGTTGTTGCAAGTCTGGTAATGTGAGCATTGGTGCAAAGCAGAGACGATGCTTCAAATCGTTGAATGCATTTTGTTGAGATTCAGACCAAAATAATTTTTCTTTCACTCCTCCCTTGGTGACTAGACTCAAGGACCAAGTGATATGAGAGAATCCCAACACAAACCTGCGGTAGAAATTGGCAAGACCCAAAAAGTTGTGGAGCTCTGTTAGGGTGGTTGGGGCTGGCCAATCTCGAATGAATTGGATCTTGGCTAGATACACATGCACCCCCCCCACTCATCAATAATTTATCCTAGATACTGAACCTGGGTCATGCCAAATGTGCACTTCTCCAAATTGGCACACAACTTGTGTTACCGCAGTGTTTGGAGGACTTGTCAGATGTGGTGGAGGTGCTCTTCACAAGTCTGGTTGAAGATAAGAATGTCATCCAAGTACACCACTACAAATTAGTTGGTGAATGGTCACAAGATGTCATCCATTAGTCTCATGAAGGTTGCAGGGGCATTCGTCAACCTAAAAAGCATGACCAGCCATTTGAAAAGGCCCTCCTTGTATTTGAAGACAGTCTTCCACACATCATAGG
>JASDQU011313998.1:2895-24666 GCA_032191745.1 Picea mariana
AGAGAGAAAGAGCATGATGATCACTGTGCAAAATCAACTTGGTCTACGGGCTCAAACTCTAAGTTGGAAAAAGTGTTCTTGGTGCATGGCGTAGTGGGATAAATAGGTAAATCGACAATGAGTTGCTTGCAACGGGTATGAAGCTTTCATTAACTTTGTTATGTCCATTATGGCGTAGTCCCAACGGTCATATGGCGAGATGTTTGTCCATAAATGTCTTTCTACCTGTTCGGAGCATTGGTATAATGCTTATAATGTCCCCAACGGCTATATTTCTTTGCCATGGCGAAGTGCCATGTGTTGTTGTTCTGATATCCCAATGAAGCTCCAATTTTGAAATTTTCCTTCTGCAAGGTTCCCTCTAGAACCTTATGCAACTTTTCGATCTTAGCTCTCTTTTTAATTAGCTTTCTATCGTTCTTCCCAGTGAGATTCGTCTCGGTAGGCCTTTTTCCATTCTAATTCTTATCTTCTTTTGGCATAGGTACTTCGCGTTGTTGAGATTCTTTCCTAAGATTCGAGGGTGATTCTTCTTCTTTATCTAGAATAAGTACTTCAATCTTCTATGGGTATTCTAGTGTTATTGCAACTTCGACATATGGGTCTCTAGTGTTAAATAGATTCGATATTTTCTTTTGTTCTTCAATCAAGTGTGTGATCCTTCTAGTCATGAATTCTTTTAACTTTTGTTTCTTCTTCTCTAAAACTTCTTCTTCTCCTTTCCTTCTAGCCCGATCTCTTTCAATCCAAGGTTTTTCTAGTAGCATGGTAAATGGGGCATTGTTCTCCATAAATTTAATAATCTCAAAATCTTCCTCTGTTGAATTTCCATTGGCATTCATAGGTATTTGGGTGAGCTTTCCACATAGGTTTATCAACTTTCCTTTGAATATCCCTATTCCTCCCAATGAAGGAATAATAGCAGGCCTCCCTATAGCTTCCCAAGTTCTCTCTATCGTGATATTCACCCGTGTTTCCTCATCTAGAACACAGTCAATGTCGAATTCTCCTATTTTGCAGAGTATACCCGGAGGGTGCTTCTGTGTTCGAGTTACACTTGCACCGGTAAGTTTCTCTAGTGTTGGTCGACGTAACTGTTCTTCCAACTAGATAGTGGTTTTCTTGGTTTATCTTTTATGAATTTTTCGAGTGTGTGCTTGGTTTTAAATTATAGTTAAAGCCTTACTATGTCGTTGATATTTTCACAAAGTGGAATACCAAGAGCTCCGTCAGTCGCGAAGGCTTCGGGGCCTATCGCTGGTTGCATTAGATCCACCACCACCACGTTTACAATGAAGACTTGACCAACAAGGGTCATTCGAAGAGACTGAGATACAAGATATTGTGCCCGAGCCTACTCTGAGAGGAGATTACTTGAATCCAGAGGAACCTGATGTTTATGACCTTGGAGCGAAATATCTCGGGATAGCCAACCCTCTGATCACTAACTTGTCGTCACCAATCTTGATACAAGTTATCCCTCTAACGGTTACACCTCACGAGCGTCAAATAGTTTTACAAGCAATTATGGAATCAAATGCTTCTACTTTGTGAGGGAGTCCTCACACTCCCTCTTCGGCTACTACTCTAGGGGATATATTACCTCCTAAACCACCTTTGTCAATCAAGACCATAGTGGTCTCTATCCCATCTACCTCAAAAATTGGTCCAATACCTTCATCTGCGGCGACCACTGCTCTATTTACGCAGAGTGTGACGTGCCCTCCATTTTCATATGGGATGCCCGACTTTGATTCGAACTCTGTCCTTACCTACTCCACCTTACAGACCATGGGTTTGGGGGTAGGGAGCTCAAACGCTCCCGTGCAAGGGTCTATTGGGGGAACTTCATTCCCCTTCAATGCTATCCCCTACGGTGGGGGTCATATACCTCCTTCGTCCCCCTCACTGGGTGGTGCTTTCCAACAACCCATCAAGCCAAATGATAACTATAGATTGTTTGGAGCAGGCAGTTTAGGACCTTCATCTTACACTACGTTAGTGGGATCCATGCCATTCTCTTTTTTTTCAATGCGTTTGGTAATAACGCTTTTTCTTCGACTGTCGTCTCGACCGGGGGTAACCCTGTTTTTGGACAACAGAATCCTGTGCAGGGTACTATTCCTACATAGGGGGAAATCACATGATTTTTCTCCTCACAAGGACTTTGGAATCCTTGGCAAGGATCAATTCCCTCGCAAGGGATGTCGGTCAGGGGCAACCCTTTCCATGTTCAATGGAACCCTGGGAAAGCCTCAGTACCTATTCCCGTTGGATCGGCTGGGGGCATCCCCTTCCAAAATATTTGTAACACAACGTAGGGAGAAATACTCACCTAACCCACATCATCCAATTATGGGAATCAATCGATGATATCCCATCAAACACAGTCTCCATACGTTTGTCAAGGCCATGGTTTCTACCAGAACCCTGGCCAACAACCCAACTTTTCCTAACAACCTGGTGCCAGTCAAACTCCAGGCCCCCTTTTTCTTGTACATAGTACCCAACCCAAACTATCGTTTCTGGAAACTCTACATCTTCCATACTTGTCAAGGTTTATTAACAACCCAATTTGTCATGATCTGCATTGGCCCCCCATGCCGACTAAGTTTCCCTCGGATATTCCAAAATTTGAAGGCAAGCCTAGCGAAGACCCGGGTGATCACGTGACAACTTCCACCTATGGTGCTCATCAAAATTGCTGCAAGACGACTCCAAACATTTTCACTTGTTTCAACGCACTCTTATCGAGGGTGTCGTGAAATGGTACATTGAACTCACCCGCTCAAGGTATTTTTACTTTAGCGACTTGGCAGTGGTCTTCCTAAACCATTTCCAACTACTCGTGAGATATGATTCTGACACTGAATTGTTGGCCAACTTTGAGTAGACTAAGGTCGATCATATCTTAGATTACATATGATAATCACATCATCGAAAGAGCTTGATTAAGGTACAGGTCCCACCATATTTCTTGTTGGATTGGTTCCTGAAGTCTTTGGTACCAGTTTTATCTAAGGACATTACAACTTCAAAAGTGTTTTCAGATGAGGAGGTGATAATGAGAGCGCAACAACTTGAATTAATTTACTCTCAGTCTAGCTTACTCTATGAGATCTTTCTAGATGCGCCATGGTCCATCCTCAACAAGGCCAAATAAAAGTATGGACCACATGCTGATGGTATAGTTGGTTCAACACAAGGAAATTCCACTGATCTGTTGTCAAATCAATTGCAACAATTGTCAATACAACATACAACATCCAGCCATACCTTCGGTTCGACTATTCCCCCTACCCAAATTTTGGACGTACACATTGTGCAGTCAATGAACCCAAAGGCCAACTAGCAACTTGAAGGAAATAAAAAAAGATGAAACAAGAAGGGTAAAGGGTATAAGAAGTCTAATAAAAATGTTGGCGGGGAAACACAGAGAAGATAAAGTCGAAGTATCCATGTAACCTTTGCATGGAGGACCACTCGAATCACCTGTGCCCTCGACTTGCAGAGGCCCAAAATATATTAGCGCAGCAACAANATAAAGTCGAAGTATCCATATAACCTTTGCACGGAGGACCACTCGAATCACCTGTGCCCTCGACTTGCAGAGGCCCAAAATATATTAGCGCAACAACAACCTGTTGTGCTGACAAACCCATTTCTATATGGGAAAAATATGGCTCAAGCCTCAACATATTCGAGCACGGAAGGGGTCAGTCAGGGACCCCCTACGTCTACTGGTAATACCTCGGTTGCGAATGTATATATGGTAAAAGGTAATTCTCAAATAGTGACCAAGACACAACATTAAAGAACATCAAAATCTATCGAGAAGGGTAAAGAAGCCACAAACCCACCAGTTCCTCTCCATATTGAGAAGACAATGGGCAAAAAAATGACATGCATCCCGAAAGGGGCGTTCAAGAAATCTTCTCATAATCTTAACATGAGAGCTGCCCAAAACTACTATGTTGTAGAATATTTGACACAAACCCATTACGCAATGTTCTCTTTGGAGGTCCTCCAGAGCTACCCTTCATAGAGAAAGGCCTTGTTATCCACCTTGGGATCTGTAGAGACTTGTAACCCGGGAGCGATCGTTCTCGATCCAACTGACTTGAAACCTCCTCTTCCTTACCACATTGTGTTTCAGATAGTAGTGGCTCTCACCACAAAATATTTTACTCAGAATATCTTCCATACAGTGGTTGACGAGGGTCCCTCGACTTGCGTGATGTCGTTGACGTGTTGGAATTCCATTGGCCAACCCGTTTTTTCTTCGTCACCTGCTTTTCTTATGGCATTCAACGGTCATTCGTTCAAACCACATGGAATCATTCCTTCTTTCCCAGAGCATTTAGGAGGGAATACGATGTGCTTCGAAGTTGAATTAGTCAATGTGCCTCTCAAATACAACCTTATGTTAGGAAGGAGTTGGACCTATGCAATGCATGCAGTGGTTGCCACAGTTTTTTGGGTCTTGTTGTTTCCACAGGAGGTTCGAATCGTGACCATTGAACATTTTTCCTTCTCTTGGGGGCATCCACTGTCCTGATGATTGATAACCCTCAGCCCAACATCGTCAATGTAGGGGTTGGTTTGTGTCCATCGTTGATGGGTACTTTCGATTACCTGCCTCCTTCTGGCGATGCCAAGTTTACATCAGCTGCCCCCGACTAACCTAGGGCTGAAATTTTTCAAATGTCGTCATTTTGAACGACTTAATTTCACAATCTGTGGACTTTTCCTTCCCCGTAGATCTCAATGGAAGGGACAAGGAATTATGGCATGGCCATGCCCTTTTTCGTGGAAGAAGTTGCGTACATCATTTTCCAGCAATCTTTGGCCGACCTAGATCCGACTCCTGCACAGGAGTTAGATCCAACTATAGAGCCTATCTAGGCTCAAGGTTCCCTTGCCACTACAGATTATTTAGACCTAGTCTTGCCATCAGATGAGGCAATTCTTGAGGCATTGATTGGTCCAGACAGACCCTGGGATGATCTCCATCACAGATCTTACTTCCTCCCAGAGTTAATAAGAATAGAGGTAGGTGAATTTGTTTTGACTATGACTGGAGATATGTCTTATCCTATTAATCCTCTAGAAATGCACGCAGTTTATGCCGATGGTAATATGACAAGTATCGCTGAAACGATTCCAATAGATATCTCTATTAATGGCGAATCAATGAATCCTTTCATTTTTAACCAGATAGTAGCAAGGTTTGGCATCCCAAAGGAGATTGTCATTGACCATGGCAATCACTTCCAAAATAAAATGATGTATGAGTTAACATCAAAGCTTGGGTTGAGGCAAGAACATTCATCACCCTACTACCCACAAGCGAATGGTCAGGTGGAAGCTCTGAATAAGTCCCTCGCGATTATTCTTCAGTGAATGATCAATTCTGCCAAGTTAATTGGCATTTGATGTTGTACTCAGCATTATGGGCCTACCGAATGTCTGTAAATACTGCCACCAGTTTCTCACCCTTTCAACTCGTATACGGGATGGAAGCAGTCTTTCCTATTGAGTTNATGGCAATCACTTCCAAAATAAAATGATGTATGAGTTAACATCAAAGCTTGGGTTGAGGCAAGAACATTCATCACCCTACTACCCACAAGAGAATGTTCAGGTGGAAGCTTTGAATAAGTCCCTCGCGATTATTCTTCAGTGAATGATCAATTTTGCCAAGTTAATTGGCATTTGATGTTGTACTTGTCATTATGGGCCTACCAAACATCTGTAAATACTACCACCAGTTTCTCACCTTTTCAACTCGTATACGGGATAGAAGCAGTCTTTCCTATTGAGTTCCATATCCCATCTTTAAAGTTGGCAGTAGAGTTACTCCCAGACACTTCACCGCTTGATGAATGCCTATTATATCTCTAGAATCTCGATGAGAAACGTCGTGATGCAGCCTCAACCAATGAGGCTCACAAGAAGCGATTCAAGTGTCAATATGATCGGTCCATTCTTCCTCGGATTTTCTCCAAATGAGATATTGTTCTGGTCTATAATCAAGACAAGGATCCCTTGGGGGAAGGCAAGTTCAAACCCATTTGGTTCGGATCTTTCATTGTGAAAGAAGTCTTAAAGAAGGGCACTTATCTTTTGGTTGACTTTGAGGGAAATGCCTTGGTGGAGCCTATAAATGGGCTCTGCCTCAAGAAGTATTACTCTTAGGTTGGTTGCCTAGGTGACTTCTTATATATATGTATAGTTCTTATACAGTTTTTTGTATTTTTTTTTTATGGACGTGTTGTTATTTATGTCATATTTTTCACTGTGGCAAATGTCAAGTGAATTAGAGGTGTTCTTTGGGTTCGCAGACGGTGTGAGATGATACACTCGGAGGCTTGCTTCCGCAGCTTGGGTGATTTTCACACCTGAAGGCCAGTTTCTATCTTCTGGAGGTATCTGTCTAGGTGATTCCACAAACAATGTCTCTGAGTACAATGCAGTGATAGAGTTGCTTTGTGACACTTCAACGCATGGCATCTCTCACCTCTGGGTCTACTTAGATGCACAAATGGTTGTGTCCTAGTTAAATGAAGTTTACTGCGTTTATGATCCTACTTTACTCTGACATTTCCTTAGGGTACGTCTCTTAGAACGTTACTTTGATTACATTACATATAACCATGTTCCTAGGAGATAAAATCAAATGACAAATAATCTAGCTAATCAAGTATTAGATCGGCATGTTGCACACACATACACATGTATATACATTTGTAAAACATGTGATCCATAAGACATAAATATATATATATATATGTGTGTGTGTGTGTGTGTCAAAAAGTGTTAGAGTACATAGCTGGGCGCGAACGCCTAAAAAATAAGATCTCGTATACATCATGGAGCTTATGCCCTAAAAAAAATATACAAAACGTGCTCCCATCACATAATAGTCCAATCTGTCTAAGCTCGGGGCCTATTGTCCCTACCGTAGTGAACAACGGTGTTGACCAAACACCGAAAAAATTGGACCCAAGTCCATGGTTATGCATCGTCAACATAACATAAATCGTAGAAGAATAAAAATATTTTATAAAATTTAGTGGTTATATATGTTTCAAAATCATTTTACTATTTTTAAATAGTCATATAGATGATAATCTTACAAATGCATCATTTTTACCTAAGTTAATAAAATTCTATAATAAAATAAAAAATATATTCTGAAATTTAATGATTGTTAAAATATATTATTTATAATATAAAAATATTATATAATATTCAATTATAATAAAACAAAAGAGATTCTAACGAGTTAATCTCTACTTCTTTTACCTTTAGTAATGTTAATTGCTCAAGCAAATTGAAACCAAAACCAAATATATATAAGAAAGAACTAGTCAATAATTAATTAGTGGATAATAACGCTAATGGCCCAAACAAATTGAAACCAAATATAACTAGTCATATATATAACTATTTTTATTTATTATTTTTATGAAGTATGTTATAAAACCAAATATATATAGAACTAGTCATATATATATACAACTATTTTTATTTATTATTTTTATGAAGTTAAAGTATGTTTGTTATGGGTTTACATATAACGTAATAAAATAAATTCATGATAAATAAGTACATTAAATCTTATGTATATTATTATTATTATGTTATTCTATTATTATGTGTGTTTATATTATATAGTGATTACTTTATAAAATATATAATTTATTAATAATATTAAATATACACTACATAAAAAAGAAAAGAAATATTTAGGTGTCAAACTAAAACTATAATGTTTGTTAATTATTATGGTTAATTTATAACACAAACGATATAACCGTTGGTGGAGTTTTTATTACAAAAATAATAATTTCTTGCAAGGACAAAAAGTAGCTTAATTCAATAAAATAGTCTTTCAACCAATTTCTTTTAGACAGATAATGAAAAGCATATATAGTTGGAAGGTCACAACGACGACTCATGCCGATGCACTAATGAGGCCCGATCCCCAATGCACAAAGTAGTTGTAGAGTGAGAATGTGTTGTTGACGATAAATGGATCACAAGTTGTTTTGGACACATTGCAATCTATACACATGCAGAATCTATACGACTGTGATGCTTTTTCTCATCCTTCATTGATGTAATGGTTTCCAAGCACATGCACACCACTTTCAACATTTGTAGGGTCCCCCTCCTCCATTGTTCCATGCTTGAACGCCATTACATTTTAGGTCGGTCATTGCACTAGTGGAATTTGAATTTGCAACGAAAGTGGTAAGAAATTCTTAAATGCATGAATATTTGGACACAGTTGTTGTTTAAATCTCCTTTTGTAACCAAAAGATATAAAATAGGGTATCAGACTTCAATTTTTTCAGAAAGAAAGCTTATGATAGGCCATTAATTCATGGCAGTTATGGTTTGTGAAGTTTTTAAATCATGGCCATTACAGGCTGCAACGACTAAAAATTGTCTAAAATACACTATTTTCCAGTAAAAGCTTTTCGACCCTTTTCAAAAAAACCATATACAATGCCCGAGCCATGATATATTATCATCACGCCTGTAATTATTTCCTATAGGATGAATATTTCATTTATAAAAGCCGTAAGATGCATGAATAGGGCTTCAGATTTAATGCACGAAATTTTGCATTGAAGAGGAAGGAGGTGAGGTGAAGAAGGCCTAGATGGGTTTGATAAAGCGATCACATAATCCGTTCGTTGCTCTGAAAGCATGGTTTAATAGGAAATTTGTGAAGAAACGAGACATCCCTTCTGATTTCTCTCTGGATGAATGCTTTATTTCTTCGGAATTAATTCATGTGGTATTAGTATTGATCTATGTCTCGGAGGTGCCCTGTTAGCTCCTTCTTCTTAATCTAAGATCACTTATATACCTAGGATGTTAAAAGCGATAATGGATGGATTAGAGGAGATGAAGGCCCCACCCACCTATTTTACCTACACCTTCTCCTGTGAAGCCCATCTTTTGCATCATCTGGGTGCCTTTAGGATACAAGCCCTTTTCCGTGTCTATTTGGGTTGCCAGGCCCCAGGGGTGTGGCTTGCCCAATCATCTCCAACTAGTAGTTCTTACACTACTACTTACACTATAGGGAATATATACTATTCCTCTCCGGACCAACCCAACCATGGATTCGGGGAACTTCGATTCTATTTCACTATTATGACACTATCACTATAAGGCTTAAATTACTATTAGAACTAGAGAGATTAAACAAAGATTTAACTACTTATGTTGCACTACTAGCTAGAGATATAAAGGGTTGGTGGGATTCAAACTGTTGGTCGAACCTTTTGGTCTTAGGGATGAGACTTGTTATTTTTGACCTCCTAGCAAAGGGGGAAGCACTATAAAAGGTATAGTTCAATAAATAAATAAATCCATTTACGTGCCCTGATGATTGGGCGTGAACCTGTCAGGGTTACGTAGCTCTAGTCAAATAGACTAGTACTAGCTTTATATTTTTCTCAAATTCCAGTTTTAATATTGTCGATAATTGTTCTGCAGTTATCAGGAATCAATGTCAAGTATTACAAAATCAACAAATTATAAGAGAAAAAAGTTCATAACAAATAGGTATGTGAGAATTTTTTTTCATAACAAATAGGTATGCAAGAATAGACTAGTTTTAAACTATTATCCATCCTATATTCTTTTAAGATAACATTTTTTTGTATTTTTCTCAGTTCACGCTATTAAGCCTAATAATTGTCGTGCAGTTATGAGGAAGATGAGATTGGCATAACAAAGCAGTGTGAAAGCACTATGCACAGGGTAAGGAAACCTGACATAGTTGAAACAATTGTGTTTTCCATGGATATGCTTCTTTTTCCAAGGATTCATCAACTCATCCTCTGTTAAAGAGGTTGGGCTTGCAAATTGATCTGTTGCCATATCTACTTCGCATGAAAATGGAAAACGATGAGACAAAAATTGAATAGGTTAACTTCAGTAGAAGAAGGACAGTAGNTGTGAAAGAACTATGCACAGGGTAAGGAAACCTGACATAGTTGAAACAATTGTGTTTTCCATGGATATGCTTCTTTTTCCAAGGATTCATCAACTCATCCTCTGTTAAAGAGGTTGGGCTTGCAAATTGATCTATTGCCATATCTACTCCGCATGAAAATGGAAAATGATGAGACGAAAATTGAATAGGTTAACTTCAGTAGAAGAAGGACAGTAGATAGACAAGACGATGCAACAGTGGGGGCGAGAGGAAGAATCCAAAAATTGAATAGGTTAACTTCAGTAGGAGAAGGAGAGTAGAAAGAAAATGAGATTGAATAGGTTAATGAATAGGTTAACTTCAATAGGAGAAGGAGAGTAGATAGAAAATGAGAGTAGATAGATGATGCAGTGGTGGGGGTGAGATGAAGCATCCAAGTGGATCTAGAGACATCTCTGAAATAGGCAGTGACTACACATCACTGCAGTCTATCTGCACATCACTGCGCATCGACTACGGTGCAGTCTATCGCATAGACTACAGTGAACTGTATTCTTGAGTGCTTTGCAGTGTCAAAGCCTCCAAATCATCAATCACTTCATTTGTATTTATAAATTAATTTTTATATTTGAAAAATAATTTAAATATTTGACTTACACGAGGGCTAATTACATCACATCACAATCTCTGCACTAATCAAAAATTAAATTTACAAAATTTAAATATTTAAAAAAATATTTTATTTTTCTTAGAATTCAAATTAATATAATTTTTTTTAAAAACATACAAATTTTTTTATACAATAACCAAAAAGCACCAATTAATTAACAAAATGCACCAACTAATAGGGCGATCAACGATGATGATGGCTGACCTCCCAGCTAAAGCTATAGTCCCTCGCCTTCCACAAGGACTAATAAGATAATTACTCTTCATAATTTATTTTCTTTCATAGTGTCGGCTATATGGAATCTTTTTTTTTTTTTTATATTTACAAGTATATTAGTATATTATTAGATTTAAAAATTTAAATGTTTAAAATATTAATTTAAAGACTTTATTGAGGGAGGTTCATTTTTTCTAAATAGTTGAATTTCTTCTTAGTATAATAATGAGGTTTTTTAATTTTTAGGTTTTAGAAAATTTTATTTAATATAATATTGTTTTTTTTTTTAATTATTTTAATTAATTTAATAAGTATGTATTAATTATTTTGAATTATTAATTTTTTTTTAAATTTATTTATAATAATATATGTTTTTTTTCATGAAAAAAATATGATTATGTATTAATTATTTTTAAATTATTATAATGTTGTGTTAGGTTGAAGTGGCAATTTTGCCATTCTTATATTGATTGTAAACTTTATGTAAGTACACCTTGTCACAATTTTTGAAACGTATATTCTTTGATAGTGATAACAATTACAAATTAATATATTTTGACTTCTAGTAATATTAATATAATTTATTTAATTAGTTTTATAATATTTATATTTTTAATAATTGAAAATAATAATGATGATTAATCTCTACATTAATTGGTTTAATGGACTTCAAGAAAGTAAGAGATTATTTCAAATTCTTTAAAATTGTATTTATGTGCTCAAAAAGTATTGAGAGAAGCCTTTCAAGATAACCATAGTTTTGATGACTGAGGTTAGGAAGCTCTGTATTGTGAAAAAGAATTTTAAATTGAGATCTAATTTGGAATATTTTTCATCTTCAATATTCTTAGTCTCACAAAGATGGCAAATTCTTTCACCCCACAGTGTTTTTGGAATTTGTAGTAGAAAATTTGTCTTCTGGATAGCGCTATGTGAGAGGTTACGTTTCAAAACCATGGGTGGAGTGTCCACTAGAAACGTTGGATGTTTCAAAACCTCTCACACAATGCTATCCAAAAGACAAATTTTCTACTACTAATTCCAAAAACACAGTGGGGTGAAAGAATTTTCCATCTTTGTGACACTAAGACTGTTGAAGATGAAAAAGACATCCTCTTAGATTTCCCCTATTCCCAAATTAGATCCCAATTTAAAATTCTTTTCCACAATACAGACCTTCCTAACCTCCTAAGTCATCAAAACTATGGTGATCTTGGAAGGCTTCTCTCAATGATTTTTGAGCACATAAATACAATTTTAAAGAAATTGTCACAGAGTGCTTTCTAGAAGACAAATTTTCTAGACCTACATTCTCAAAAAAGTTTTTGGAATTGTCCACCACCAAGTTACATGTAACTCATGAGAGTTTGTTCTTATTTTAACAATGTTGATTTTCTTAATTTCACTTTTCAAAACTAAGAGGTACTTTTTATCTTCTAAATTAGGGTTCAATATCTTAGTTTCCTTTTATCCTCTAATTCTTTATCACACCCATATTCTCCTTAAATTTAAAAGTAATAATATTTATAATATTATGAGTCTCAAACAATTTTGGAGAACCTCATCCATGTTATTAATATTGTGATAATTGTCATATAATTTATTTTAATTATTTTATAATATTTATATTTTTAATAATTAAATATTAATAAAATTATATATATTTATAACTTATTAATTTAACAAGATTAAATAATTAATTTTAAAATTACCATAATATAACTTATTATGGTATGTAATAATTGCCATATAATTATTTTAATTATTTTTAAAATATTTATAATTTTAATAATTAAACATTAATAAAATTATTTTATATTATCAATTTATTTAATTCAATATATTATTAATAAAATTTATTAATTTAACACAATTAGATAATTAATTTTAATATATCCAAAAAAAAGCTAAGAAATGATGTTCGTGGTATTAATATATATGTATGATTAATTCTAACAAACGTGTAAGATAGAATAAGTGTAATGATTAATTTTAAATTTAAGTGTATGGATTTGTCTAAGTAGGGATGGGGCGCGAATGATAAGGATGCGTCACTAGCATGATACAATGACTCTAAAGATGAAGACGAATTTAAGGATGGAGAATAAGGAATTATAGTTTTTTAATTATTTTTTATGAATATCATCTAATTATTTAAGGAGCTCATGAAAATCTCCAATGAAATTCATTATTTAATATATTATTTGAAAAATAATTTTATCGTTAAACTCATAATGTTTTATATTTACATAAAAGCGTAGTGGCATGAAAATTTTCAAAAACTTTATGAAATTCATTATCTAATATATTATTTGAAAATTAATTTTATTATTAAATTTACGATGTTTTATATTTAAATAAAAGAGATGTTTTATATTTAAATAAAAGAGTAATTACATGAAAATCTTCAATAAAAGTATGAAATTCATTATTTAAGATATTATTTAAAAACTAATTTTATCATTAAATTCATGATGTTTTAATATTTAAATAAATGAGTAGTTGCATGAAAATTTCCAACTCATGAAATTCAGTATTTAAGATATTATTTGAAAATGAATTTTATCATTAAATTCATGATATTTTATATTTAAATAAAAACGTGGTTGTATGAAAATATTTAATAAATTCATAAAATTCATTATTTAAAATATTATTTGAAAATTAATTTTTTTCTTTTAACACAAAGAATTATTGTTTTTATTATAAAGGAGGTCATGCAAAGGCAAAATCAGTAGAAGAGTACAAAATAACAAGATGCTCTATGACTTTCGGCATAGATGGAACCTTACAAATTTCCAAAGAGCATCTTGGTTTTACAAAAGCACTATTGTTAACCTTCAAGTATAAACTCTTACATAAGAGGAGAGAAAAAACAAAAACTTGCATTGCATAAAAGAACCTTGTTTATTTGAGCTTAAGCTCGGTGTCTATATATCTAGGGAGTTATTTAAGGGTGCTTGGTTTGGATGAGGACACAAAGGTTGAACTAATTCACATGAAGCTTTCAAACCTTCTGAGGGAAATGAATTTGATTGAGTTTGGACTCCTAGAAGCGTGTTGGAATATTCAACAATACTAAGAGGTGGGGGGTGAATTAGTATTGGACATATTTTAACAATATTTTTCTCTTTTACCACTTTAAATAATCATCACAAAGTTAATCATAAGTAATGCAAAGAAATACATATCAACAAAGATCAACACAAAGGTACAATACACATATTTTATGTGGAAACCTAATAAGGGAGAAAATCATGAAAATTTTCTCTTATAATAATCAAGAGTTGCATTCTTTATAGGATTCAACCTATGAGGGATCCCTGTAGTAAGCACCCACTTACAAATTTTCAAGCACCAACTTGACAGGCACCAACCTGTTGATCTGTTGAGGACACCAATCCTTACTATAAGCACCAACTTACAGTCTGCAGACACCAATCTTCCAGGCACCAACCCATTGATATGTTGAGGACACCAATTCTCACTGTAAGTACCAACTTACAGTCTACATACACCAATATGTTAGGCACCAACCCGTTCATCTGTTGAGAACACCAATCCTCTTCTTTGCACCACCCTTGCACCCTAAAATAAATATGCTTCTGATTAAACTGCCTTGCACCACCCAACCACCCTCAGACGTTCCTCTTTCATTCTTTCTAATACTCTTCTCATCTTCATTTCCACAAACTTAGATTCTTTGTTACATCTCTTCACAATGCACACCCAAAATATTTGAGAGCATGGATATTTATACAAAAATATTTACCCAATGATTTGTCCACATATCGAAAGAATATGGACTTGGTTCTAGATCTTCATAAAACTAGGTTGCAATGACTTGTCCAAACCCCTTCTTTTCCATGATTGATTTGTTCAAAGAATGAGCTCGATGTACAACTACCTTATGATATGTCCTTGATCTTATCTCGATCATCGATCTTCTTAGCATATTGGGACTATATGTAACCACAACATACAACCACCTTCCAATCTAGACCTCCATTTAGTCTCGACCGTCAATTTGTCCTTTACCAAAAACCTAGACAATTTCTTAAAGACTTACCATAGGTTTGTGGGTCTAAGACACATCTCTTCATAACTCCACAATGTCCATATTGCATCACCAAGTTCCGTCGCACTCGTTTTGCACCCACACTTAAGCATATTTCAAAACATTCCATTATGGGTCATCTGGACCGTCCAATCAGTGACACATGGAAATTTTTTGGGTTGTCGTATCTATAAAACGTGGCTACATCCTGGGCCATCAGATCTAAGACATGTGGAAACCTCCTAGGTCGTTCAATATATTCCCTACACTTAGTCGATTTTTCAAATTCTACCACAGGTGCATGGGTCTGCGGGTGCATCCTTAATTCTCCTATTCTCTACATCTTCGTTCAGCCGATTCTTGACCCTTAGTCAATTTCTCTACACTTAACCAATTCTTCAAGATCTTACCACAGGTCTGCTAGTTCACAGGTTTTCTCTTATTCTTTTCATCTTCCCAATACTTTTCCATGATCACTATCTCCACAAAGTCTTGACACCTAGTCGATTTTTCGAAGATCTCACCGTGGGTCCGCGGGTTTACGTTCATTTTTTACACACCTTTGATTCTTCACGATGTTCATTATATACATGGAGTCGTGAGACTTAGTCGTTTTTTGAGCTCTGACGATGAGCCTCAATCCTTAATCTTAACCATTGATCTCTCAGGGATGAATGGTCAAGATTTGATTTCTCAAAAGTTAATCCTTTACGTAAGGTTCCATAGCTCTTCTTCTCGCTTTTTTTCCAAACTAAGAGATAACCCCTTTTCATTATAAGCCTTTTTGTTCACAATTTTCTAATGAATGTGGGATATATCGATCTCAGCATTTCTTCATTCTTCTATAGATTTTTCTGCAACAAATATTCTTCTATAGGGTTGTCTTTTGGATTGAGATTGCTCTGTTACAAATCTCTTAATCTCTTCATACCTTTCTATAGTATAATCATCGAATGGGAACAATTCTCTTTTTCATAGACCATAGGAAAGTACGTATTGCCAGTTTTGTCTATTCCTCTCTTTCATATATTATTCCTTGATTTCTCATATAGACATGTTCGTGCATAGAGAATCATCGATGCATGAAGGAATACACTAGATAGTCTCATTTTGACATCAATGACAACACATTTTCAACAATCTCCCTCTTTTTCATTAATGAAAAAACTTAGTTATCTCGTTGCTCCTCTACTTCCTATAACTCTTCGAATTTCTCTGTATTCTCCCCCTTTGACATCAATGGAAAAGGGATATTCACCCCCTGAAAAAGTACTATGTATTGTTTGTTTATGTAGTCAAACAACTTTCTCTGTTACTCCCCATGATCATGTGCTCTTCCCGCATATTGCAGTTCATCTTGGGCGCCTTTTCATGAACTCTTGGTGATTGGATGGCATAGACACCACCCCTAATTTTCGTATTAGATACTCGAAAGATTCTCTAGGAAGAGGCTTAGTAAGGTTATCAACAATTTGTTCTTTTATAGTCACATAATCCAATTTAACAACTTGGTTGACAACCGGTTCTCTTACAAAATGGTACTTGATAGGTATGTGTTTTGTTTTTAAATGCAAGACATGGTTCTTTGAAATGTTTATTGCACTAGTATCTTCACATAATATGAGAATTGGTTGTCTGTATTAAACCTGAATATCTTGTAATGCCTTCTTCATCCAAAGGAATTGTGCACAATAGGCGATTGTTGCATTGTATTATGCTTCTATAGTAGAAAGAGAGATTGATGATTTATTTTTACTCAACCGGGACACCAAGCAATTTCCTAAGAAGAACGCACATCCACTTGTGCTTTTTCATTCATCTATACAACATGCCCAATCAACATCAATGTATGTTGTTAATGTAAATTCTTCCCCTTTTGGATACCATAATCTATAATCCAAAGTACCCTTCAAATATCTGAAAATTCTCTTAACTATTTGCACATGAGTTTTATTTGGTCTAAGTTGAAACCTTGCAACAACTCCAACTTTCTACATGACATCTGGTCTTGAGGTTGTCATATATAATAAGTTGTCAATCATAGATCTGTACAACTTTTGGTCTGCTTCCATGGATTCATCATCTTTGCTCAACTTGCTTCCTGTAATAATTGGTGTACTCATTGGCTTGCAGTATTCCATTTTTTATTTCTTGAGCATCTCCTTAATGTATTTTTTATGGGATATGAATATTCCTTTGCTAGATTAAGAAATTTGTAGTCCTAAGAAAAATGATAATTCTCCAAGCATTGACATTTCAAACTCCTTCTACATTTCTTCAACCAACCTTTTACTCAATTTGTCAGTGCTACTTCAAGAAATTATATCATCCACATAAACAACAATAATTACCATGTCCTTATCTTCTAGTTTGATATATATGTAGTCTGCAGTTCCTATTTTAAATCCTTTCTATTGTAGATGCTTGTCCAATATTGAGTACCAAGCTCTAGGAGATTTATTTAACCCATAGAGATCTTTGTTGAGTTTTCATACATAATCTCTATTCTATGATAATTGGAATCCTTCAGGTTTCTCAATATATACTTCTTATTTTATATTTCCATTTAGGAATGTAGACTTGACATTGATTTGATAATGCAAACTTGACTTTCAGGATGATTCTTTTGTACATATCTTGAAGGTATTCTAGTGTCTCTTCTTTCTGTCTCCTTCTCTTCATCTTTTTGTTGGACCTCCCCCTGCGGTTCTACTTCTTGTTTTTCTTCTTGTTGTTGTTGTTCCTTAGTTTGTTCTTAGTCGTGTTCCTCTTCATGTTTTCCTCCTTCCAAATATTCATCTTCTCTTCTGCATTTTACTTCTTTTGAATTATGATTTGATTGATGTGACCTTTCATTATCTACTTTTACATTTTCACACATTACTATCTTATCTAGCCTTAAATTGTAGCATCTATAGGCCTTAGTGATGGATGAATATCCTAGAAAAATTCCTTCATCTATTCTGGAATCAAATTTTCCCAAATTTTCTTCATTTATTTTTATGGAACACTTGCTTCCAAATACCTTAAAGTAATTGACTATTGCAGGTCTACCTTTCCATAACTCATATGATGTTTTACCATTGTTTGATATAAGTAGTCCTTTGTTTAGGTTATGAACAAAAATATGTACCACTTCTTTCCAAAAAATATCTGACACTTTGGAGTTATTCAACATGGTCATGGCCATCTCTTGCATGGTTCTGTGTTTTCTCTCAGCATCTAAATTTTTTTTCTTCAAATCTAACGAATGCATACTAATGGATGTAGCAATCATGAGATGTATCCTTCTATTGAGTGCATCAACAACTTTATTTTATTTTCCTTTGATATGCTTGATGTCAAAGTCATACTCACCTAAACATTATAGCCATCTTATCTTCCTGAAATTAAAATTTGTTTTTTCAAAAAGATATTTTAGACCACTATGGTATGTTCTTAATTCAAATATATTTTCCATGAGATAATGCCTCCACATCTTCAATTCATGAACTATGACAGAAAGCTCCAAATCATGTGTGGCATAATTCCTCTCTTTTTCTTATATCTTTCTGGACTCATAACTAATTACATGTCCACTTTAAGTGAGGACTCCACCAAGTCCTTCCTTGCATGCATCTATACATACCAAAAAAATCTCATTTGGGTCAACAATGTTTAAAATAGGTGCACTAGTAGGTAATTATTTCAACAAATTGAAATTTTCTTTACACTTTGTTGTCCATTCAAACTTAATTCCAGTATTTTGTAAAGAAGTGATGTGATGAGAAATATTAGAGAATATTGATACAAATATCATGTAGTATCTGACTAATCTCATAAAAGATCCGACTTCTGAAACATTTCTTGGTGTTGGACATCTTCTATTAGCTTCAATCTTTTCAGGATCTACTGCTATACCTTCTTCTGAAATAATGTGTCTAAAATAATGGATTTGTTCTTGGTAAAAAGAACACTTGCTTAACTTGGCATATAGTTGATGTTCCCTTAGCACTTGCAACACCAACCTCAAATGATGTTCATGCTCTTCCTCTGACTTAGAATAGATAAGTATGTTATCCAAAAACACAATGACAAAATTATCAAGATAATTTCTAAAAATTTCATTCATTAAGAAAATAAATAGAGCTCGTGGATTAGCCAGTCCAAATGGCACCACTACAAATTCATAATGTCCATATATGTTTCTAAAGGTTGTCTTACTAATGTCTTCTTCCTTGATTCTTACATGATGGTATCTTGATCTCAAGTCTATCTTTGAAAATATATTTTCCCCTCTTAGTTGATCAAAGAGATCATCAATTCTGGGTAGAGGGTATTTGTTCTTCAAAGTGTCTCTATTTAACTATCTAAATTCAATACACAGTCTTAATGTTCCATCCTTATTTTTAAAAAAGAGTATCGATGTTCCCCAAGGTGAGACACTTGGGCATATGTACCATTTCTTCAACAATCCCAAGAGCTTATTTTCATATTATTCCATGGTCATGCTTCCCAACCAGAGTTAAAAGAACTCTTACATCTTCTTGTCATAGAAATTATATGAAATATACTCCTTTTGGAAATATATCTTGAACTAATTCAAAGTGATCCTACTCTCATTAATGTGTTCAACTTGCTTCCGTTGGTCCCACCACATAACAACTTTTCCTTGCAAATGGTATGTGGAAATTTTGACTTCTAGGTTAGATGAGTAGTTTTGCAACTAAAAATACTTCATGATTCACAGCAAGTATTCTTTAGCATCATTTTCCCATTCTCTTTCACCATCAAAGGATGATGGCATAAGCTTCCTCAACTCTCCTTGTAAACTGTCCAATTCATGCCTTCTTCTTTGGTTCCTAGCAGGAGACACTTCTGGAATACCTATGTAGTCTCCAGATGCACACAATTCCCTTGTTGAATAAGTAGGTGAGTGATATCTATGAATTATTTCATTACTTCTTGAATGACCAATTCTTATATAGTTATCTCTCCTTTCATGTTTACTTCCTTCTCCCTAATGTCTTGAGTTTGATCTATTATTTTCCTTCCTATGCAACTAATTTAGGATTTGCATCACTTCAGCATTTATTTGATTTTTTTTCTCTCATCAACTTCTCATTGTCTGCTTTGTAACTCTACACTTCTATTCTCAAGATTCTCATAGTCTCTATTAATGTTCATTTTCCCCCTCTATTCATGTGCCCATTTGATTTTGTCTATGCATTGCCAACACTGATATTTTGACCTTTGGATTCTTTCTCATGACTAACAGTTGCATATCCTTCCTCCATGTCCCAAATATACATGCTTATCTTGAATTAATGTGTTAATATCCTTGAATTCTGCAAAATGTGCAAGCAACCATTTTTGTTAGAAATTTGCATATTATAGAAATTTGTCAATTAATGTTATAGGTCATTTTTCTTCTTAATTCACGAAGAATTATATCACAGTTCTCCCAATTCAAATAATTCCAAGTTGTTATTATTTGAACTCGATTTTCAACGACTATTCTCTTGCTCAATTTGAAGTGTTGAGAATAAATTTATTGATGGAAAAAGAAATGAAGGAAATGTCCATTATCACATGCAACATAGCTTCAATGCTCAACGACCGTCCAATCATTCCTCCAAATATAACATTGATCATTGATCTGTCTTGATGGATTCACTGTGGGTCTAAATCATATCTCCTCCTCATTTCAAACTTTCACAACCTCCAAATTACACCTCAAGTTCTTCCACACTTACTTTCCCCATACTTAGAAAATATTCTAAGTATTTCATCATGAGTCTACAAGACATCCTAAGCCATCATATATTTCTCCCTTTGGTCCATCCAACCTGTGACACGTTGTGACCTCCTAGGTCATTCAATCTATGAAAAGTGGTGACCTCCTTAGTCATCTGATCGGCTCTCCATACTTAGTAATTTTCTAGATCTTAGTATGGGTGACGGATCTATGACACTTTACCAACTCTTATATATGTGACCCCTCCCATATGACCGATTCTTGATACTTAGGCATTTTTTATATCTTATCATGCTCTATGAAATCTCTATTATTCTCTTATTCATGACCTCAACCATCCAACCGACTCTCCATATTTAGTTGATTTTCAAGATTTCACTATGAGTTCGTTGATATAAAACACTTTTATTCAATCCTTTGTGGTCTCGTCCATCTGATTGATCCTCCATACTTGAAAAATTTTAAATTTTCATGGCACTCCGCAGGACATATTCATCTTACCGATCACTTCTCGATACTTCATCATTTTTCGAGAATTTCACCGGGGGTACGTGGGTCTACAATACTTTCATTCAATCCTCTGTAGTATCATTTGTCTGATTGATCCTCCATACATAGTTGAATTTCAAGAATTTCACAGCGGGTCCACACCCATTCTTCACATACTCTCGATTCTTCGTCATGCTCCCATCTCTACGATGTCTTGATACTTAGTCATTTTTCAAAATATATTGTGTCGATGTTGCAAATGAAGTGTCTTCCGCATGACATATTATTCACTTTCTAGATGACATGGCATTGATATGTGTCCTGACATGTGGCACTGCACATGGAAACTAAAAATCTACTTACTATAGCACTGACATGGACTCCCTCTGATGTAGCACTCATTTGACTAGATACATGGCACTGAAGAGGTTGTTATTACAATGTTGATGTCGCTAATATGGCCTACCATGCATGTGACCTAATCCTTTTATATTATCCATTGATCTCTGAGGATCAACGATTAGTATTAAACCATCTTCGAATCCACAATTCTCCACAACAAAAATTAATTCCTAACACGGGATTCCATACTCACCCATTCTCATTCAACCATGTGACTCTGTCGTTTCTTTACAAACTAT
>JASDQU011314000.1:0-16963 GCA_032191745.1 Picea mariana
TGTGTTTTTGTTTCTGCATTTGTTTTATTTTATTGCTCCGCGGTCCTGTTTTTTCTAACACCTCCGTCTGCACTTCTTCTGTGCTCACCTGTCCTATCGATCGTTTTAGTGACTTCTTTGTGCCTGGTGAACCCTGTGTAGGACCACGTTGTGACTTCTTTTGTGTCCTACTTTTCTTTCGAATTGGGTTGCTTGCCCCCAGTGTACCTATTGTTGTCTTCTTTTTCTGGCTAGCACCATTCATGCCTATCTGTTGCACGGGGACTATGCTACCCTGTGTCTGGATTTGTACGGTTGGCGTTTCTCTTGAAATCTCTGGCACTTTCCACTCCTCGGGCCACTCTTGGACCTCCATGTGTATGTCCTAAGTCATCATGCAGTACTTCAGCTACAACCACTCCTTGGCTGGATCCTTCTTTTCCTGTAGCCACATGTTGTGGCATGATGCCTGGAAATTCGCTATTTGTCCAAACTCCTAGACAGTTTATGGGGAGATCCTCCATGTATCTGCCAAGTTGTTCTGGATCTTTGTTAGGTACAGAGAAAACATGCCATTGTTGGCTTTATTTGTCTTGGGATCTGTTGTACTTCACAATGACGTGTAGTGTGTTGCTCCACATTTGCATGTCCTTGGTAGGAACATAGTGTATGTGGGTTATTTCCACCCCATAAGTGCAATGAGTATGAGTAACCATGAATAGTGGAACTCAGATCCATAGTCTTGTGCATCCTTGCAATCTTCAAGGAATGAGTTTAGTAGATACGGGGCCCATCTCATTGAGCTCCCCTTTGTGCATTGTGTCGCAGCTACTACTACTCCTGCGGGCACTTCTTCTTTTCGGCACTTGCGCTTTAATTTGCAACCAATCAATCTTGTTGCAAACCGTGTCACATGATCATTGATGTCGTTGATCCTGATACCTCTGTTACCCCTCTCTATGCCATACTTTTCTTTGATATCATCTAAGATGGATTTTTCTTTTGTTTTGTCTTCTAGGTATTGTTCTATCTTCTTCCCATCTGTGGGTAGCCCTGTAATCATTGCGATGAGGTTGACATTGATAGGAACTGGCCTATCCATCCACAATATTCCTCTATGCACCCTCGCTAACAGTTGTTTGACACATTCATTTATGTATTTCTCGTGCCCGAAGAGCGGTATGTCTAATAATTTCATGATGTCGATGTTGTACAGTCCTAGGATCCACTGCGCAAGCTCCAACAGTGGTGTGCCTAATGGGCCTTCTACTCTGCTCTCCAGATAGCTTTGTGTTGCCAAATCCGGGAACTTTATGGTGTCTGATACATCATGGTCGGAGTATTTAATGCTATCGATTCCTCCCTTGGAAATTTTTGGCATCACTATGGCCAATTCCTCTTGTACGCGTTGTACGCCCTGTGCACTACTCTTTGCTCGCACCTTCTTCTTCCCTTGTGGAGACAATACCCCACCCTCTAGTATGGACTCTTTCTCTGTTTCATGCTTTGGTTCTAGCTCTAGGCCCTATTGTGTGAAACTCATGGCAGGTTCGTCTTGTTGCGTCCCTTTTCCCCTGGGCGCGTCGGATTCCATCTGTTCGGCATCCTCTTCCAGCTACTTGGGCTCCTTTGCAGGTTCCTGCTCCTTTTCCACATGCAATGTGGTCTGCTCGTACTCCAGTGTGTGGATTTCATCCACAACCACCACTGTGGGCATCTTGTTTGTTCTAGTTTGTGGCACCCGAGTGCTACTCTATGTGTTTCGTTTGGTTCTGCTTGACGCTCCAACCCTCGGTGGAGACATGGCAAGGAAATTTGAGCTATAGGCTTCCAAATCGATAGAGGCTAGCGCAATTTTTCACTCTATCGCTCTTCCATGAAAATAACACAATGTGTTGGTTTCCCCCCTTTTTCCGACTTTATAGCAGGACAGAGAAGTGACAGTTGTGTCACAGTGATAATTGTCACTTTTTCACTTTTTGTTGTATTTCCTACAAGTTGTACCTTTATACACATTAATTTCTCGTCTGCGTGCAGTGTTTTCGAACCCTGGTTTTCTTGCAACGCATTATTCTATTCTACTAGTTCTACTATGTCAAGGCCCTCCATGTGCGCCAATCTGTTTTTATTTTTATGCCCTTTTTACTTTTTATGGATTTCTTTCTTTTTCTTCTTTTTATTTGTTTTTCTCATTTTATTTTCCCTTACTTCTACCATAATACATTGTATACATATCTTCTTACTGCGCGGTAACTTTCTAAGTACTAGGAGGTCGAATGTCCCTATACAGTTCCACTCGACTCCTATTGATCATTCCTCGGAGTTTTGTACCTCCTAAATATTTCAATTGTATAGCTCCCCCCTCTATGATAGTCTTCACTTCATATGGTCCCAACCAATGCATTCTGAATTTTCCTAGATACTGAAATAATTTACTGTCATACACCAAGACTAGGTCTCCCTCCTTGAAACTCTTCCTTTTAATATGTTTTTCATGCCAATATTGGTCCCTTTCTTTCTGTACTTCTTGGTGAAATCCTGCTAGAATCCTATCTTCTTCCATCTCCATCAGTTGACTTAGCCTTTCTTGTACTGCGCCTCGTTTTGTCATGTTGGTGATTGTTGCTATGCGCAGACTAGGTACCAAAAATTCTAATGGCACCACTTCTTTTTGTCCATACACCAACATGAATGGTGTCTGTCCTATCAAATTTTTGTATGTAGTCATGTATGCCCATAATACTGCTGGTATCTTCAAATCCCAATCATCCCTATTGACATTGCATATTTTTGTCAATGCATTCTCTAGGATCTTATTAAAGGATTCCACTATTCCATTTGCTTGAGGGTTATATGGTGTACTCTTTTGATGATATACTTCAAACTCCTCAGTCATAGCCTTGATAGAACTATTGATGAAGTGAGTGCCCTTGTCACTCATCAAAATCCTTGGGCATCCAAATCTAGTGATCACTTGCTCAAACAGGAAGTGTGTTGTTGTCTCTGCACTACAATATTTTATTGGTGTTGCTTTTTTCCATCTTGTTAAGTACTCTGTTGCAGTAATGATATACCTTACTCCTGACCTCTTTGTTGGTGGGTTAATTGGTCCCACAAAGTCTATTACCCATTTTTCAAATACTTACAAGGTTACTTGTGGTCTTAGGGGCATCTCATCCCGTCTATTAGGTTTTCCAACCCTCTGACATACATCACATTTCTGACAGTAGTCCTTTGCATCTCTGTGAATGGTCGACCACCATAGTCCTGCGTGCAATACCTTCTGTGCGGTATATTTTCCTGCATAATGTCCTCCAACTATTCCCTTGTGAGCCTATGCTAAAATCCTAGGCCTTTCATGTTCTAGGACACATCTTCTCAAGATGTTGTCTGCGCCCATCTTGTATAAGTGTCCTGCAATCAATTGATAGTATGCAGCTCTGACTACCAGATTTTTATTCTGCGCAGTGTTGAATTCTTGTGGGGCAGTCCATGTACTCAAGTATTCAATGATGTTATCAAAATATTCATCAGCTACTTGGATTGAAAATAACTATGCATCAGGGAAGTTTTCCTCTAAATTTGTAGGTTCCTCTCCATTGGTGATCCTCGACAGGTGATCTGGTCTTGCATTCAACTTCTCTGGTTTGACTATCACTTCAAATTCAAATTTATGAAACAACAGTAACCATCTACATATTCTCCCCCCCAACATTGGCTTATTGACTAGGTACTTGAGGGAAGAATGATTTGTGAACATTTTAAAGTGTTTCCCAAGTAGATAGTGTCTGAATTTTTGCAGTGCATATACCATTTCTATGCCTTCTCTCTATGTAGTATTGTAGTTCTTCTCTGAATCTGATAGTTTTCTTCTTGCAAATGCTATAGGATGGTCTAACTCTCCTACTCCTGACTGCACCAGAATAGCTCCAAGTGCTATGGTTGATGCATATACATGCACATGAAATGTCTTTTCCCAGTCTGGGAATACTAGTATAGGTGTTGTGATCATTTTTTCTTTTAAAGTGTCCAAGCCTCGCTGACAGTCCTCATTCCACTGCAATTTAATATCCTTCTTCAACAGTTTCTCCATTGGCGTAGTGATCTGAGCATACCCTTTTATGAATTTCATGTAGTATCATGTGTGTCCCAGTGTTTCTCTTAACTGGTGTATTGATTTGGGTGGTGGTAAGTTAACAATGACTGCAATCTTTGCAGTATCCACCAATAGACCTTGTTTACAGACTATGTGTCCCAATAGTATTCCAAAATGTGTCCCAAAGATTCACTTCTTGATATTTAATGATATATGATACTACCTTCATCTTTCCAACATCAGCCTTAACACCTCTACATGATCTTTCAACAGACTGTAGACTGTCCAATCATCCAGATATACTTCTAAAAATTGATGGATGAATTCTTTGAAGGAAGCTATGACTACCCTTGAGAATATAGTTGGGGCGTTCTTCAGCCCAAAAGGCATGACTGTGTACTGGTAGGATCCCCATTCTATGGAAAAAGTGGTCGTGTACTTGTCGTCTGGAGCTATCTTGATCTGATGGTAGCCTGAGAATCCATCTATGAATGAGTATGCTTCTTGGCCTCCCGCATTCTCTAATACCTCATCTGTGAAATGGGTTGGAAAAGGGTCATGTACGCAAGCATTGTTCAATTTCCTGATATCTACACATATCCTTATCCCTCCTTGCTTCTTCTCTTGGACTACCATAGGGCTTATCCATTATGATTCTTCTATTGGTTCTATGATTCCATCTTCCAACATTCTGTCAATTTCTGCTTTTACTTTCTTCTTATATATTGGGTTCAGTCTATACGGTCGTTGTCTGACAAGTCTAGCCTCAGGTTTGAGAGGTATATTCATCTCTCCTAGCTCTCATGCTATGCCTTTCATCTCTGTAAAGGTTGTTGGGAATATGTCACTATACTCGCACAGTAACTTTGTTATTCTTTCTATTGTTTGTTCATCCCAATAGTCTCCAATGCTGGCCATTTTGGGATTATCATATGTCCCAATATTTACTTTCTTCACCTTGATTGGCGCAGCAAATACTTCTTATTCATGATATGGTCCTTCCACCTCTCTCTCTCCTTTGATCTCTGTAATTTGGATATTGTGTGGGTCATCTTCATCTGGTGCTTCTTCCTGCACATGGTAGCATGTCAGTAATTTTTTCATTGTCTTTCTATTCTGTTGTTGGCACTCTGTTATAAATTCAAGCTCTGGTTCCTTAATAAATATCACCCCTCTGATTTGTTTGAGTGTTGAATCAATGTTGGGGTTCTCATGTTCAAATGAGAAGGTGACTATAAAATTTTGTTGTAATGATGTCCATTCTGTAGTGCTTCTACGCAGTTCCTGGTCTACATACTAGTTTGTTGGAATTCCTTCCAACGTGTGAATGAAGTGATGAGGCCAATATTCTGGTGGTGTCATTCTTCATAGTGTTATGCACTTCTCCAAGTGTTTTGTTGGTGTCCCTTATCCATCATATCTCTACATTTTATTTCTTCCCTGTTTTGCGTCGAATCTAATGTGCAGTAACCGCTTACATTGGTACCAGTCCTTGACTATCTCTTTGTGTGCACCCCACCATCTTGCAGGTGTTTCCTTGAGTGTTATTTCTAGGGCTAAGAGCCTTTGATTTTCTAACACTTCATATTTGTATCTTGTTAAGAACTCTTCCAAGTCATTCACCCCATGAAAACTGGGAGGTTTTCTTATCTCTGTACCTAACCATCTTACTGCGGTCTATTCTTGCACACCTTCTTGTAGATACTTCATGTAATATCTGTTGCCAATTCTCCAACTCTGTATCTGAGTCTGAAGCGCATGATGTGATGTTTCTCCAGCTAAGTACTCCATATGCAGTTGGATTCACATAATCTTCTTCTCACGCGGTGGTTCTGTATAAATGGTTGATTTCCTCCAAGTATAAGCAAGTGGGTTCTTCAAACCTTTCTCCTTTTGTTAGGTCTAATGGCACAACGACTATGTATTCTCCTGACTCGAATGTAATATTCCTTTTCTTCAGATTGATTATGGCCTGGTTTTCAAACTCCCAATCCAAGACAAGCAATGTTGGGTAAGGTTTTGTTCCATCCATTATTTCTATCACTTCAAAATCAGCTTTAGTGTGCATTCCATCCATATCTACTGTCACAGCCTTTAGCCTTCCAATTGGAAGAACCATGTGTTTATTTGTGAGTTTAAGCTAAACAAGTGAATATCCTAATGTGGGCTCTCCCATAAATTTCCATGTATTATTGGGTAACACATTTACTTCGGAGCCTAAATCCAGTATAATATCCCCCATGTTGAAATCTCCAATGTTGTCATTCAGTCTAAAATCTCTACTTTTCCTCCTCCTTGTATGCAAGTGATTAATTGTTTTCTGCTCTAGCTTTCCCTATACGTCTATGTTACATATTTCTAACATATTTTGTAATACTTTAACAGATGATGGATCATTTAGTAGTTTAACACGGGATTGCAGAAACACCTTTATGGTACTTACTTGTCCTAGGGGTTGTGCTTCCTTAGTGTGATCCAACGATGAAGGCATCGTGTACGTTGGTATGTCCTGAGTATGTTGCGTAGTTGGTGTAGATGCAATGTCTGGCTTCAAGAATTCATGTCTGGATTGCTTGAATATCTCCTTTTCATTCTGCACATCAAACTGATTATGTGGTTCGGTATTCTTCTTCACCCATTGGTGTTGTGTTGGATCGTGTCTTACTGTGTCATCTCCTTTTTTAGCTCCTTCACACGTAACTATGTTGATATTTCTTCCATCATCCCTTGCTTCTGTAGAAATCCATTGAACATTCTAATTGTCTCGATTCCTCTTTTCCTGTATCTTCCCTAATATTGTCGGACATTCTTTTGTGGCATGATCTTATGCACGACAATACATACATGTCACAGGTGGAAGTGGACATTCTCTTGCATAGTGTCCTAGTTTTTTATAGCTATGGCATACCACCAGTCCTCTGCCTCTTACAAATCCTCCTCTACCTCATCCTCCACCTATGTAGCCAGCTCGATATCCTCGCAGTGCGTTGTACTAAGGCACCTAATTATATTGTGTGGGATTATACTGTGGTTGTGCGGTATTGTATTGTGGTTGTGCAATGTTGTATGGGGTTGTTACTTGGTTAAAATGTGGTGCATCTTTCCCTATCATCATTTCTTCATGTACCCTATAGGTTTTTGATGTTCTTTCCCTCATCAGCTCCATTGTCCTTCAATCTTTGTCATCATGGCCCACTGACATGAAAAAGTTGCAATATGAACTCTTAGGCACTTTATGGTATTTATGCATCATCGGACAATGATATGGATCATGCCCATGTGTCTTACAAATATCACACCATGGTCCTCATGTCGACAAAGGGTTTGGCAGTCTTGTTTCCATGTACTACGTGAATGTGGGGCACTCATTCTTGTGGTGTTATTTTGTCCTACATGTGGTACACCAAATAGCTTATCTTTTGTCCTTACCCATGTTCTGGTTTAGTTGAAATGTTAAATTCTTCAGATCCTCCTTCAGCTCCTCTATTGTTGGATCTGTCTTTTGGTATTGGTTCTCTTCCAGTTGTAAGGCTTCCTACAGATCCTTTGCCTGATTTTGAAACTTTTGATGTCTCAAAGGGTATTTCAGGTGTGGTTAGGGAATTCACAAATAGATGTCTATGGTGCATATCTTTCATGGCATACTTCATCTTTCTCCTCAATCATTTGAATCTCTGGTCAATCTCCCATACAGATTCTCTTAGTTTATGTTTGATCTCTATCATCTCATTCATGTATTGATCCTCTGAGCTAGGCTTCTGGAATTCATTTATCAACAGCTTCTTGATTTCCACAATCATTATGGTTGTTCTTGGTGAATTCTTTGCAGCTAAGATCATGTACCAATCCAGTGTGCGGCCTCTTAGTGTGATAGCTAACTACGCAAGTTTTGTATCCTCATATGTGATCTGCTTTGCTTCCCAAATATTTTCACAGATGAACAAGTGATTCTCAGGGTCCTCTGATGCCTCTCCCTTGAATTATGGTAACTTGATGGTGGGATCATGTCCTGCCATCCTGAATGATGAAATACTACCTTCGTGCAGTGTAGATCCTTGACTAATGCTTCCTGAGCTAGCTCCCCCAGTTGTTGATCCCTGTGTAGACGTACTTCCTATTGTGTTTCTTCCACTGAAATTCGGTTGTCTAAACGGTGGTGTTCCCTCTGGTTTAGTGGTCAGACATGGGTTTATGGGTTCCACATTGACACTGATATGGATAGGATTTCTGCCTTCGGTTCCTGCCCTTGGACCTCTTGTCTTCCTTTCATGTGTCGTGCGTATTATTTCCTCAATATTCTCCACAGCCTCGAGATCCTCTACCTCTTCTTCATCACTTTCCAAGCCTTCCATCGCGGTTATGGCTCTCTTCTTATTTTTCATCTTATATTGGTAGGGTGCTCCACTGCGCGTTCTTCCATTTGTTGCCATGATTTTCTTGATCTGGTCTTCCTCCATCATGATTGGATCCAAGGCCTCCTCCTTCTTTCCTTTATCCATCTCTTCTTCCTTTTCTCTGTCTCTTATCAGTGCTTCCCCCCTTCCCCCATGCACGTTGGGAAGTTTAGTTATTTGATGTCATTTTCATTACACCTTTGTCATATAGTAAAATATTGATGGAAGTATACAGAAATATGATATACCTAACTCTAGGTCCCTTCAGGAACTCTTGCTCTATTGCGTTGTAAGACTTTGCAGTATCTACTGCAAATTCTATGATAAATCCTACAACAATGTTGTCTAACCAAAAATCTATTGCGTGTGTAAATTTATTGTCAACTTGTTGTAACTACGTGATATCCACAGAATTCCACTCTAGCTGTCTGGTCCAATTTGTAGGGTGGTTGTCTTTCAACCTCAATATCCACTCCTGCAGCACATGCGGAAAATCGCAGAAAAATTCTTCATGCAAGTCGCTAAACATGTACTTGTCCAAATATTTTCGCGGTGTTAACTTCGGTTTTTTGTTATCTTTTTGTGCAAATTCCAGCTCTTTTGTCTTCAACGAGCTCTCTATATTCACCTTCGTTGGGTTCCATGGTCTAAAAATCCACTTTTATAATCTCATTCTTTTTAACATTTCCTCACCGGATCCGACATTCTTGTCACGATTCTTCAGCAGATCTCATTCACTCAATCCCATTCTATTCCAGCCAAAAATGGAACCATTTGTTGGTTACTTCTCTCTTTATACCTTTCTTGGGCTGACCCAGGTTCAGGTTACCATGGTTTCCAACAAAACCCCTTTAAAACTATCGGCCCATCTGGTAAACCAGAAGGCAGCGCAGTACACAGAGTGCACTATGCAATTTCACCCGAGATAGTTCTATTGGTGGTTGCAACACTCAAGTGCTTGCAGCCTGGGAATGAGTGGGGATATGGGATTAAACTTTGTGATCTTCATTTGTTACTTTAACATTCAACTTATATTGAATACCATGTCATTCTTATGCATGCATGTAAAATAGCATATCTAACTAGTCATTCACGCATTTGTCTAACATCTAACCATTAACAGTAAAGGAAATACACAATATTCAATCACATAACACATGATCTATCGTGGTTCGCCCCTCTTGGGCTATGTCCACAAATATTTGGTTGATCTTCTCTTTTATTATCATGTTTCCAAAACTACAGCGTCATGCACATTACAACTCTCCATCAGTGGCTCAAGATCTACAATGAGGTGAACTAGATCACACCAGGTTCCTCAACCTATGATCTAACCCTCAAGATCTACATTATTTCCTCTACCCATCTCAACAGCTTACAAAACAGATCAAATTTACAGTCATTATTTCTTTGAACGGCATAGTAACAACGACCAATCAAAAAGGAACCTACCTCCTAGGTACCTACTTATACATGTTTTTGTCTTACCGGCAATTACATCTTCTTACCAAAACCCTAACCCTATCATGGCTAGGTCTTCTTGCATGCTTTCCTCTTCTGCATGTGCGTCTGTCTTGCACGTGTTTTTTTTCCTGCATGCACATCTACCTTACACATGTTTCTTTTCCTACATGTGTGTCTGCCTCCCACGTCGTGCTTTTCCCCAAAAATGGAACTGCACCCAACACATCATAAGTTATCATGTTTTCCATCAATACATACACATATGAAAATTCCAAATCAAAATGCAACTAGCAAGAGCATGATATAAAGTATTTCCTATAATGAATTATCTTCATTTGTTGATGGCACTCCTCATTGCCCTTAATTGGTGTGAACATAATCAAAGTAATAAAGAAGAATGCAAATCCCAAGTAGCAAATAAATTGAAGATAGCATGGCTAAATAATAATCTTATCTGTAATCTAGAGGAAGTATTTGATTAAAAGGCCAACTTGAGACTCAAAGGCCCAAACAATTTGGTACATTAAACTCAGGTGAAGCCCCTACAAATATCCCCCATGATTGTAGCATTGATTCTTCCTCTGGGGGGGAGGGGCATCGAGGAAAATCGATTAGGGAGGCAAGAAATCAATCCAAACACCCATAACTTCAAAAAGTGACCATGCCTCAAATTACAAACAAGAACGTAAACTCAATTGACCAAGGGATGAAAGTCTCTCAGAAGAAAAAAGCACCATTAAGGGATATCTCTCGCTTTGCAAACATGAGATTGTTGATGGTCCCAGGAATAGCAACAATTATTTATTGTACCCTTGGTCTCCTACTTTAATTGTCAACTTGGGGTTTGTACAAACTTAAGAGGTGTTATGCATTGTATGTGTAGTTTGCAATTGTTAGTAGCACAGGGTTGAAAATGATCAAAGGCTGGAAATGTGTAGGAAATCAAATGATAGAAAGTGGTTCTTAACTAATTGCTTTGAAGGAAACACACCAATTTGAAAGTACAACTAATATAAAGTGCATGAAAAGAAATTATTCTACTGCATCAAATATTACTAAATCAGGAAAGTTAAACTAAGCAAAAGATGAATCTAATATGAAATTATGACAAAGAACGGTGATACAAGTAAAAGCTATAAATTATGACAGGAAAATTGTAATGGAAATGGGACTACACTAATGCATGAACAAATAAATCTAACCCCTTGATAATTATCAATATAAATGTGATTTTATTGTTTGTTGATGCTTGCAGGAAAATAAGATTAAACTAAGTCAAAATCTGAATCCAAAACAAACCTACAGGAGATTTCTACAGGAACTATGTATTTCTACAGGATACTCCTATAGGAGGCAAAATGAAGACTAAAAAGGCAGTGCCAGTCTTTAAAATCATTGACAAAGCTAGACTATAAAATAAATTAAGTGAATCTATGGTTCTTATCCTTGGGAGGCACCTAGGAGTGCTCCAAAAGGTTATTGAACATTTCTACAAGATGCTTCTACAACTAGCCAGTTAGTTGAAATCTTAATAGAAATGGAAATTTATCATGCAAAGCTAAATCTAACTTTAATAGAGAATGAAACACTATCTATGCAACAACCAATATGCATGAAAACTACAAAAATAGTAAAAATGGTCCTCAAGCCCTCTTGGATGGGCCCTACTCAAGAAGCACAATGAACCTAAAAGAAACTTTAATGGACTGAAGTCAAAACCATTTTATTTCATAAATATCAGCACTACATCATGAACATCAAATTTTTTAGTCTTCAACAAAAAGTCTTGCAGAACATCTCCACACAATGTTTCTCCATAAATTCGCTATCTCTCTCTCTCTCTTAGACTAGAGGCCTATATGTAACTGGAGAGCTCGACCTCCCTCCCTAAATCAAAGAGAGTGATGAGTAAATGAAGGATCTCATCCTTTTACATCTATATTTTCGAACTGTTGTTGATCAAAAGTGGTCATAAATGCACAAGGATCACTCTTGGAGGTAGGTGTAGAAAACTTCCCTTGATCTTTGGTTGGTAGCTCACTCAAGGGGACAAAATCCCTTGTTTCTTGGAGGTTGGTTCCATTGACTCATGTTGTTCAACCTGGTTGGTGGAACACGTCTTTTGCCAAAAAAAAATAGTGCAAAAAGGTATATTATACATAAAAATCCACCTCAATCATACATTCATTAAGCAACGTGCAAAATACCCATGACTGACTATTAAATATGGTCAAAAGCAAACATTAATTCATTTTGTGGTGGAAAAATATTTCAAAGATGAGCCTCTAGAATGTATAATAATGAGGCTCATCATCACCCCCCAGCTAAACTCTTGCACACCCTTGTGCAACCAAAAATTGTCTTTTTGAATTCATCATTGATCTTGTTGTTATGTACTATGTTGTTGTTCATTGTTCCTCTATTGTCTATCATTCTATTGTTGCTCAATGCCATGTTGTTGCTCAACGGAGTGTAGTTGTTCATTACCTTGTTGTCTATCAACATTCTCTTGTTGTTCTCGTTGTTGTTTTTTGAATTCCTCTCTCATATCCCAAATTATATACTTGGTGACATCTTGTTGATCATGGTATCCCTTATCCTTCACAATACTGGCCCATTTTGTTTATTCTTTTTCTAGTTTGAGGTCATCCATAGGAGCTACAGGGAGAAGGAGTGGAGGGCTCATCCTTATCCCAATCCAATTAGTTATCATTCTCCTTAGAGTTTATTTATACCATGGTCTTCTGAGGAGGGAAAGTTGCAATGTGTGTGGAGAGTGAGGCTCTCTGATTCTCAATCCATATGGCAAGGAATGCCACCTTTTGTGGCAATCTTGTATTTACTTCTCCTAATAATCTCAATGTGTCATCCATATGGGATATTACTTCCCTTTGTTTGGTTGTCCAGCCCTAAGTTATATCCTTATCCAAAGAGAGGCTATGGTGATTGTTTATGACATATTTAGGCCTAGTATCCTCTGCTCTAATCCAAAGGGGTGTGTGTTGTTCTTCTTCCTTGTAATTTTTTAATTCTTCTACTCTTATTTCCTCATGCCTTAGCCAAGAAGAAAATGCCATCAATTGCACATCCCCTACATATGGATTGGGATACCAATTGTAGTGATGTGGTAAGACAAGGCTGTGCAGGTAGAATTCACAAAGCTGAGATTTTCTTCCATGTTACAACCTTGGTATGCATCTAAAAAATCTGTAGGTGTTTCTGGGTTGAATTTCACAAAATTAGCTAAGTGTGTAATCTGATTTTTGTGCCATTGTTCTTTTAGGAACAGTGTGTATATTCTGGTTGGTGGCTTACATTCTAGCATTTCTTCAAATACTTTGGATATAGTTTTGATTGTTTCTTTCATGATCTCTACTTGTTCACTCTTCTCATGTAGATGTCTTTTTACTTGACTCAATTGATGTTGAATTTTTTGGTTATCTACCTTCAGTTTCTGACTGTAGTCTACTTTCTGCATAGTCATAATTTGGAATTTTTCTTGCATGAGTTGGAGTTGTTGTTCCAACTCTTAAACAGCCTATTATTTCATATTTCCTTTATTATATTCTACCACCCTTTTCCACTTGATGGCATCAACCTTGGTTTCTTTGGTTCTAACATGATTGCATAAAAAAAAAGATTCCATGGGAGTTTTAGTTTTAGAGGTTCCTTCCATTGGTCTTTCTTCTTTCATCACAGTCTCTTCTTGAGGCTCCTTCCCATTTGTTTATTTTTGTTGTTCAGGGATAGGAGAGTCCTTAACTTCCTCTACATGGGGTGTGATAGTGAGTGAGGTTTTTTGGTAAAAAATTTCATTTCCTATCTCTAGGTCTAGTCATTCATGAAATCAAAAGAAAATGGAAAAAAAAAATCATGATTTTTAATGCAAAAAGAAAGTGTGACAAGGAGATATCAATACTCATGTGAAGTGAAAGAACTTGGGAAGTTACACTATAGAAACTCCATATTGATTTTGGCCTTGTGAATGAAGTATATTTTTTACTCCTCCAAGTTACACAAAAGAAAACAAAGAAAAAGAAAAGGACATGCAAACTTCAGCACCTCCTCGGCAATGGCGCCAAAAAGTGATGGTCCTAGGAATAGTATCAATTATTTATTGTACCCTTGATCTCCTAATTTACTTATCAAACCAGTGTTCGTACAAACTTAAGAGGTGTTATGCATTGTATGTGCAATATGCAATTTCTGGTAGAAGTGAGTTGAAAATGATAAAAGGTTGGAAATGTGCAGGAAATCAAATGACAAAAAGCAGTTCTGAACTAATTGCTTTGAAGGAAACACACCAATTTGAAAGTACAAATAATCTAAAGTGAATGAAAATAACTTATTCTACAGCATCAAATATTACTTAATCATGAAAGTTAAACTGAAGCAAAAGATGAATCTAATTTGAAATTATGACAAAGAATTGTGATACAAGTAAAAGTTGTAAATTATGACAGAAAAATTATAATAGAAATGAGACTACACTAATGTGCGAACAAAGCAATCTAACCCCTTGATCATTATCAATATAAACGTGTTTTTATTGTTTGTTGATGCGTGTAGGAAAATAAGATTAAACTAAGTCAAAATATGAAGCTAAAACAGACCTACAGGAGATTTCTATAGGAATTGTACATTTCTACAGGATACTCCTACAGGAAGCAAAATGAATCCTGAAAAGGTAGTGCAAGTCTTTAAAAGAATTGAAAAAGATAGACTATAAAATAAATTAAGTGAATCTATGGTTCTTAGCCTTGGGAGGCACCTAGGAGTGCTCCAAAAGTTTATTGAACATTTATATAGGATGCTACTACAACTAGCCAGTTAGTTGAAATCTTAACAGAAAAGAAAATTTATCATTTAAAGATAAATCTAACTTCAATAGAGAATGAAACACTATCTATGCAACAGCTAATATGCATGAAAAATACAGAAATAGTAAAAAGGGTATGTGAACCCTATTGGATGGGCCCTACCCAAGAAGCACAAGGAACCTAAAAGAAACTTTAATAGACGGAAGGAAAAACCATTTTATTTCATAAATATCAGCAGTACATCAGGAACATCAAAATTCTTAGTCATCAACAAAATGTCTTGCAAAACATCTCCATAGAATGCTTCTCCAGAAATTTTTTATCTCTCTATCTCCTAGAATATAGGCCTATACATAATTGGAGAGTTCGACCTCCCCTCATAAATCAAGGAGAGTGATGAGTAAATGAGGGATCTCATCCCTTTACATCTGCATTTTTGAACTGTTGTTGATCAAAAGCTGTCATAAATGCACAAGGAGTGCTCTTGGAGGTAGGTGTAGTCAGCTCACTCGAGAGGATAAAATCACTTGTTTCTAGGAGGTTAGCGCCCTTGACTCCTACAGTTCGACCTGGTTGGTGGAAAACATATCTTTTGCCAAAAAACATTAGTGAAAAAAGGTATATTGTACATAAAAATCCACCTCAATCATACATCCATTAAGCAACACACAAAATACCCATGACTAACTAAATCATTTTGTGGTGGAAAAATATGTCAAATATGAGCCTTTATAATGTACAATAATGAGGCTCATCAATTTTTATATCTCATACATAGTGAAGATAAGTGATAATCCTGAACATTGTCTTAAGGTGAAGAGGATATGCACCAAAATATACCTTTATAATACACTAAGGAACAATCTATTTTCATTGAATAAGATGTTGAAGCAATGATAGTTTGGACTCTCTTTATGCAAGGCCACCTCTATGTGGTTGAGGTTGGGCCCCAAAATATCATATCCATATAAACCAGTGAGCTTGACAAGGGCATCGAGGATCTTCTTCTTAGTGGTATGTCCTAGAAATGAATCCAAAATCATTCTCTCAAGCAAGGCTAAGGAGTCATACCCTTTACAAACCCGTCACTAGGATGTAACTTTCATACTAAAAGTGGTACCCTTGAAAAGGACCCATAGGTAATTGTAAGAGGTGGTAATTTCCATGGTTTGCCCCTAAAAGGAAAAATATATTTAAAAAAGGCATACTTGGTTGTTTTAAATTCCATGATACTAGTTTTCCCAAAATTGATTGTCAACTACCAAATATCACAAAAGAAAACCAAAGCATCAAGCCACCTCTAATCCCTCTAGAGTGGAGTCCAACAAGACCACATCACTTGCAATAGGAGTGGATAAATACATACTAAAGTATACAACCATTATCTTCCAGAGTAGAATCCTTGATGAACCATTATATTTCATCAATGTAAACCCCAAAGAGAGTAAAGAAGAGAGTAAACCCCTATTTGACACCAGTAGTACTCATGATACTCTCAAAGAATCAACAAGATGTGTAAAATTTTCCCACGACGGTATTGTAAATCTGCATCACAGCAAACCACAGAAGATCAAGTACCACCATGGTACAAATACACCCATAGAGTAAATGTTTTGGTACAATATCAAAAGCCTTTCAAGAATGAAAAATCAACAATAGACTTTCGTAGACCTCTATTTAGCCTCCTCATTAATAGCTCAAAAAATGAATCATTGAATATGTGATCTATATTCTAGTAGTCCTTACTGAAGTCGACATGGCCTCTAGATCTCCATTCATTCCTCTCAAACTAGAGTATCATGATCCCTCAAAGAAACTTTTAACTTTAAAGTAGATAAACAAGTAAGAAAACGTATTATAGTTCATGATTCATTATAAGTCTATGGCTGTCATTTTCAAAATTCATGAAAGGCAACATGCATCAAGAATTTTTCATCAATGATAAAGAATAAGCAAACACATATATTAAGAGATCATTTCAATGTATGTTGTTGCACATACTTCTACACATTTGAATGTGCTCTCAAGGGCATATTTCTAGATAGCTTTTAGAATGCAATAGGATGGTTGCATATCATTCACTCATCTACTAGGTTGAAATCTCTTAAAGTGTTTTGTATCTTCAATGATAAAAATAAACATCAAAGATTTCACCTTTCTAAAATGTAACTCACTCAACAAAATTTATCAAAGTAGGTGAATTGATTAAA
>JASDQU011314001.1:1661-12474 GCA_032191745.1 Picea mariana
AGAAAACTGGGTTGGAACAACAAGGACATGAAAGGTCTTGATTTAACTTAGGCCAGTAAATTTTCATAGTGGTGAGTAAGTGAAAGAAAAGAAAGGGGAAAAGTATCAGATATGAGATCCTCTCAAATAAGAGAAACTTCAAAGTAAACCTCGAACGTTATGAATCTAATACAATCAAACATGCATTATATAGTTACAACAACACTCGACTGGATCGTCCATACCTGGGCTTTCAGATTTAGAGGAACAAGGAAAAGAGGAGGTTGGCTACCATTAAACAAGAAATATCAAAATATCATTTTATAACCAAAGAACCAAAGGCTTTGTTAAAGCTATACAGTCGAGAGCTTAGCTCTACCATCGATGCTTACAAAAATACAAAAATTGAGTATATATACTCAGAGCAATTCGCTCTCTTGGCAACAAGAGGGTAGGTGAGACATTAAAGTCTAACTTACCTTGTGTAAGTTCTTCTGATCAGTCGAGGACATCAGATTGGCATGGCTCTTTTGAGAAAACCTACACACAGAACGATCTTGGGCAGACTGCCTGCCATCACCTTCATGCCCTGCATTCATGGCTTGAGTTGAGGTCTCAACCACCTCGTCAATATTCATTAACTTCTCTTTCCATGGAGGGTGGCCAAGACTAAAAACATAAAGGAGTGACCCCTTTGTCCTTTGAAGTCCCGGTAGCCAGAATGCCGAAATGGCTTTTGGGCACTTTTACATTTCACGCTTCACGTTTTGGGGTTTCGAAATGCAGTGGAAGAAAGCACCCCTTGTCTCTTGAAATCCCAGTAGCCAGAATGCCGAAATGGMTTTTGGGAAATTTTACATTTCGCGCTTTGGGTTTTGGGGTTTCGAAATGCAGTGGAAGAAAGCACCCCTTTGTCTCTTGACATCCCAGTAGCCGAAATACCGAAAGGCTCCTGGGCGGCTTTTACATTTCGCGTTTCAGGTTTCGGGGATTCCCGATGTAGTGGAGGAGTGACCCCTTGTATCTCGACATTCTAGTAGCCAAAATATCGAAAGGCTCATGGTCAGCTTTTACATTTCACGCTTCGGGTTTTGGGGTTTCTAAATGCAGTGGAAGAAAGCACCCCTTGTCTCTTGAACTCCCGGTAGCCAAAAACGTGAAAGGGATAATCATTTCGTGACTTTGGTGATAAGAAATGAGCCCATGCACTATACCTCATGCCATTCCATGACTCAAGCCGAAACGATGATCGTCGATCTGCTCAATCTGTGGATCCTCGCTGCTAAAAACAAAATCCTGCTCACTTGATTTTATGCCCGAAATGGACTTCTTCTGTGTGCCGCGCTCGGTGCTCATGACTTTGCGAGAATTGGCGCTAACAGGGAGAATGCCCATTCTTATTCTTGGGAGGGATGGCCTGCAAGAGAGTGACTTATTCCATCCTGATGAGTGGTAGGGCCGACCAGCCAGTGAGTGCTTTATTCCTGAATGATACTATCTTGGATGAAATGATACCTAATATCAATATGCTTGGAGATGTCATGGAATACTGGATTCTCAAAGAGTTTGATACAACTCTAAATATCACAGTATATAACCTTTGGCTCCAATTCCTGATCAAATAACCTTGTAATAAATTTGTGAAGAAAAATAGCTTCACAACTAGCCATACTCCCTGCCATATAATCTGCCTCTACTAAACTAAGTGCTACAGAAGTTTTCTTCCTATTGAACCATGTAATCAATGTTGATCCCAAGTTGAAGCAACACCCCAAGGTGATATTCCTATCCCCTGGACTCCCTGCTCAATCTGAGTATGAATATCCCTACAACTTCACTCCATCACCTCCCAGGTACCTCAATCCATACTCCATTGCACCTCTCAAGTACTTGAGCCCATTCTTCACTTCTTCTATGTCATGGGATCCACCAACTATGAATATGAAGTGATAAACTTCTTTGGGTTGGTATCCATAGTTGTAGACATTGTTCTACATTCCTCTATCTTGAATATATTCAAGATATCAATTATTTACTTCCCTTGACCAAGGAATATCTCTCTCAATATCTATCATACCTCTAACCCCAAGAGATAATGCATCAATCCAATATCCTTCATCTCTAATTTTGTAGAAAAATATGCTTTGCATTGCTATAGGTTCCTATGCACCCACAAGAAACAAATAATCCAAGTACAATACCAACATAATAGCATCAACCCCAACAAGTATGAAGTACAAGTTAGGATCCATCTCACTCTTGTTGAATCCCATACTCTGCAAGTATTCGTCAATCATGGAATACCATGCCCTGGTTGAGTGTTTGAGTCTGTACAAGGATTTCTTAATSCTTCACACATGAGACTCCCTCTCATGTACTTCAAATCCTTGAGGTTTCTCTATATATACTTCTTCCTCAGTGATCTCATTGAGGAAAGTTGTCTTCACATCCATATGGTGAATCCTCCACCCCATAACTGAAGTAATAGAAATAAAAAATGGAATAGAAGCATACTTGGTGACTCGAGAAAATGTCTCCTTGTAGTACAATCCCTCTCTATGAGAGAATCCTCTTTCCACAAAAATTTCCTTGAACTTGTCGATGCTTCCTTCTGCAACATTATTGATCTTGTAGAGCCACACATAAATCACAACCAACTTCCCCTTTGGTCTCAACACTATGTCCCAAACATCATTCCTCATGATAGAGGTATACTACTCTATCATGGAATCCCACCAAATATGTTGATATGTTGCTTCCTCAAAATTGGAAGGCTCTACATTAATGATACTAATCATAAGCGTCATATAGTTTGAAAAATTGTTTGGAGGATTTCTCTCTCTGACTACGCTCCTAGGAGCCTCACCCACATCCCTCAATGTCTACAATGACCACCTAGGTCTTCTGTTATAAATGGAAGGGGATAAATCCTCCTCCCAAGCTGAATTATGACTCCCTAAAATGGAAGTTGTTGATCACTGCTCATCCTTCAGAGCCTCCTTCTCCTTATCCTATGCTGCTATTGGTGAATCTTGAGATTTCCTAGATGCCAAGTTCTCCTTGAACTTAACATCTTTTCTCAAAAATATATTATGTTGTACTAATATCAAGATAATGTAATCCTTTCATGTATTATTGTACCCAACAAATATAACGTTCTATCCCGAAGTCTCTAAATTTGTCCTCTTCTCCATAGAAACATGGATGTAGACTGGACAAGTAAAGATCCTTAAATGTCTTATCTCTKGCATCACTACTGAGAATGCCTCCTATGGAGTCTTTTCCCCCAATATCTTGTGAGGACTCCTGTTCTTCACATATATTTTCATGTTACATGTCTCTKCCCAAACAAACATAGGAAACTCTTTTTCATGTATCATATCCCTGGAAGAATCGATGATGGACCAGTTMTTCCTCTTCACAACCCCATTCTATTGAGGGTTGTATGAGACTTTCAACTCCCTCTTGATCCTTTCATCCTTTAATAAATACATTAAGTCATTGGAGGTGTACTCTCCCCCATTATCCGACCTCAAAAAAATTATTTTCTTTCTTGTTTGTTTCTCTACTTGATCCCTAAAATCCCTGAACTGACTGAAGACCTTATCCTTGGTATTCATAAAGAAGATTCAGGTTTTCCTGAAAAAGTCATCAATTAACATCAGATAGTATGATTCTCCCTACATTGATGCTACTAAAATCGACCCAATCACATATAAATGAATAATATCCAAGATCCCCTTGGACCTACTCTTACTACTAGGAAAATAAGCCTTGACATTCTTTCTGAGTGCAGACCCTCTAAACACACCCTATTTATCAACACTAAACTCTAGAAGATCTGTAACGATCTCCCTCATAATTGGTAATTTCCTGTAGTGGAGGTGTCCCATCCTTCTGTTCCATATCTTTCACAATCTGTCACTATCATGTACCAAGGCCTAAAGAATATTCCCCTACAACCTGTATAAATTACTCTCTCTAACCCCAATTCTCACTATTGTGTCAGGGCTAGCTCCCTCTAGACATATGATTACTTCCCCTTTATGAAAGATAATGGAAAAATCTTTGTCATCCATAACTTATACTAAGAGAAAGTTCTTATTTAGTCCTTGTACATAAATCACATCATGAGCATAAAAAATACCTCCCGACTCAAGTTGGAACAAGACTATTCCCTCTCCCTTCATTGCATACTTGGCATCATCATCAAGTTCCACATCGACATAATGATCCATATGATTTTGAGAAAAAAATAAATGAGGAAATATAATAAGTAAATACACAAATATATTTCCAAAAACACAAAGATACAGTAATGCACAATTTTTATTAAAGACGGAAATGTATAGAAACTGTAAAAATACAAAGTGAATGACTCACTAGAATAGTGGTAGATTATATATGAGAAGAGAGGTGATGGATACACTCATTCAAAATAATATGATGACGTATACAATGAGGCTTTAAAGGCCCTTTTAACATAAATAAAACCCAAAACCCTAACCCTGGAATATGAAATGCCAAAAGGTTTGTGGGCCTCGATGGGGGTAGTTGATATGTCAACCTCCCAAGGGCGTAACTTTTGCATACAATCTTCCTTTGGGGTGCACAATATCTCATTGGAAAGGTCTATCATAGGTATACACACTTTTCATCACACTTTGGGTAAATCCTATAGTGTGATTATGGTGCTCCAAAAAATGTTGTTTAGGGCCTCAAAATGGCCCCAGACTTTTAGGAGCCGAGAAGCTGTACAAAAATTGCTAAGGTGGAAACCCCTATTTTGAGCCACTAGAATAGGTGGGTAGCCACCATTTTACACCTGGATCTTTCTTCCCCCCTTATAAATCAATAGTCTCCATTGCGTCAAGTCCCCAGGGAAGCTTTTGTTGAATCTAAACCTTGGTGAGCTGCTTGCCTTACTAAAGAAGTTGTCCTGCTTATCTTGGTAAAGGCTATTTTGAACGTATTATTGGCAGGGTTAGATCCATTTAATAAATATAGATGCATGGTCTTCTTGAGTGTGTAAGGAATCTATCAGTGGAGATGCATCACAGATATTATGAAGGTATTTGTTATAACTTTTCTTGACCGGACAATGTGGAGGAACCCTTGTAGGTGCAGTAAGAATATATTGGTGCTCTTCTATAATCTTGTTGATCTGATTATGTGGGATAGAATGGTATTGGGCCAAGGATGCAATGATTGTAGTTTCCTTCTTTTCTGAATAGATCATGAAGTGGCTAAACTTTGTGGTATGAGAGATTACTTTGCGACACTATTTTATCGGGACAATAGTCAGAACTACCTATGGTATCCTGTAGAGATGAACTCCTAGAGTAATAATGATTCTACAAGGTTGAGACTCATAAAAAATATGATACTTCCACATATATGGATGTACTAACAAACATCACAAAATTCCAGTGGGGAAACATCACACAGTAGCTCATCCTTGAAGGGCTTGATGTCGTATGACATGAGACACTATTGGTTGACACAAAGATCTCGTCCCTAGAGAAGACATTCGATGTTGTATGGTTGCAGGTGTGGTGTCATAGGAAAATAAAACTACTTGAAAACCTATACTGAGATGAGGTTCTTTTGGCTTCCACTATCAACAACAAAATGCAGAGGGGTTCCCTTCATCCACATATGTCAATGGAAGGGGTGCTCCCCCTCCTCAGGATCCTTTGGTTCATCTAGTTGGATTGTTGCAATCACGAAAGTAGCAATGGGTTCTGAATCAATGTTTTGTCTCAGTTTATTGTATTCTGAATGAAAGTCTGAGTTGGTTCTTTGATTCATTTCTTTGAGCTTAACCACCAATGACTGTTTTGAGCGAAATTCATTAGTTTTTTGCCAAGGGATTTTGTGGAATTTGCACCACTTCCCAGTGTCCTTTTTCATCTTCTCATTACCCTTCTTTTCCTTCAGCTTGGAGTCGTTGTCTTGAGGTTGGCTATTCTATGTATTAGGGTTTCCTTTACCATAGTTTGGTTGTTTTGGATTTGCAGACCCAAAATCCTACTTATTCTGGTGCCTAAATTTCTTCTCGATTTTGACAACATATCGATAAGTTTCTCCCAGTGATGATATGTCTAGAAACTCCATTTTGGTTTGGATGTACCTGTGTAGAGCCTCGCGGTTTTTTAGAACTAGATGCATTTCATAGTATTTTATACCCATCTTGGTGCGCAAGGTATGGAAGGTATTTGTTAACTTCGACACTGATGGCCCCTCTCTTGATGCAACATGGTCTATCTCATATTCTGGTCATGATAGTTTACCACAGGGTAATATTGTTCCTTGACTGCATCCATTAATAATTACCAAGTGGGATCTGTCCCAAATATTCCAGACTCCTCCGTGGAATTGCTCTCCCAACAAGTTTCCCACCAATGTTTGAAATGGGGGAGAGCCTTAAGGAGCGCAAATGTGATATTTTCTCTATCGGAAAAATTGTGAATAGAGAAATAACCTTCTAGCAAATTTAACCATTTTTCCAAAGAATATGCATCAATATGACATTCAAATACAAGAATATCAAAATTAACTTGTACCTTGAATGGGGCAGCGTCTCCAAAGTGACTGCTTGATGAAGATGTGCATGCTATTGTCAGTAATCATTGAAGGATTTGGGAAAAGTTCTCCAACATCTCGCTCCTCTATTTTATGAGGGCTTCCTCAAGCAATAATTTAAAGGGATAGTCTGCCCCATCATCTCTCTTTTCTTCCCCCATGGTTGACCATTGGGTTCGGCGAGGATAATATTGCAAAGGATCAATCGGTTCAAGTCCCAACTTCTTATACTTTGACCTCATTGGGGACATGCACAGAGAAACAAATGAAGAGCATACCACTCTGATACTACTAATCCAAATTATTTTGAGAAAAAAATGAAGGAGGAAATATAATAATTAAATACACATATATATTACGAGAAACACAAAGATGCAATAATGCACAATTTTTATTAAAGATGGAAATGTACATAAACTGTAAAAACACAGAGTGAATGACTTGCTAAAATGGTGGCAGCTTATCTCTGAGAAGAGATGTGATGGCTACACTCATTCACAATAAGATGATGATTTTTACAATGAGGCTCCAAAGTCCTTTTTAACATAAAGAAACTCCAAAACCCTAACACCAAAAGATGAAACACCAAAAGGTTTGCAGGCCCCGATGGGGGTAGTTGATACGTCAAATTCCTAAGGGTGTAACTTTTGCATATAATCTCCATTTTGGCCACATGACATCTCAATGGAAAGTTCTATCTGAGGAATACACATTTTTTCATCAAAAGTTGGATAAATCCTACAGTGTGACTGTGGCAGGCCCAAACACCGTTGTTTAGGGCCTCAAAATGACCCCGAAAGTTTAGGACCCAAAAAGTTGTAAAACAAACCAAGGCGGAAACCCTTGTTTTGAACTAGTAGAATAGGTGGGTGGCCACCTATTTATTCCTGGATCACATGATGCACTACTTTCCAAGTACCATGTACTCTCGGTAGCCATGTTGGTGGAAAGGAAATAAAGTAGTGAGAAATCCCTCTCAAACTTTCCTAAAAACTCATCTAATTGTGCCTCCTCTGATTCTATTGTCTGCATATTTCTTACCCCTTTATTCTTCTCTAGATAATGAGATTCATAATGACCATTCTTATGGCATGCGAAGCACTTGAMTTTACTCAAGTCCTTCCTCTTCCTTGATTGTGATGTACCTCCATTATTATTCCCCTTCCTRCTAGGAACCTTTCCTTTTCCCTTCCCGATCCCACTGAAAAGGGGTAGTTTCTCATCACTACCTCTCTTCTTGCCTTTAGACTCCCCTCGAGTCTCTTATTGGACACAATTGTTGCAAAGCCTTTTCCAATCTAGRAGTTTTTCCTGAGCATATATTGTTGGGTATGTTACATATGCTTTGCATGACCAGGTCTAGTGTCTCTGTTGCACTAGGTGCACAAGAGGTCAYAGGGTGTCACAAGGGGKGAGGGAGCCCCCCTACATGGTGGTTCAGGGGAAATCCCCCCAAAATGTTTTTTTTTTCATTTTTGGCAATTTTTTGGCACATGGTTTTCTAATTCTAGTTAAGGAATTAGGGTTTTTGACTAATCTAGATCAATGGATTAGGGGTTTTGGATGCCTCTAGATYCCGTATATGTTTTATTGTAAACAATTATGATATGATGAATAAACTATTAGAGGTGTGGTTATAAATAAGTTGTTGGTTTTCACGGTGTGCATGTTTCATTGCATCTTTTTTTTTCTTATTAAGAATGTGTTTACAATAAATAATTCTACAAGGTTAAAATATACACAAACTCCCTTGAAAAATGGTTCCCATGACTTTGGAAAACCATTCAATGCCACATTTACAAGATCGACGTCATCCACTTTATCCCCAATAGATTCTATTTGATCACACACCTGAGTGGTATTTATGAAATAGATGGTAACATTGTCAGATATAGACATCTAAATAGATCCGAGTTTATTTCTCAAGACCATCTTCCTATTCATGTTATCACTCTGAAATAAACCTACTAGGGTATCAAACATATCCTTGGTCATATTCTTCTTGGATAAGTGAGGAATTAGATGGTCCTTCACTGCATCCAAGATTACCTACTGGGATTTGATTTGTCAATGTTTCATGGAAGACTTCATAGGAGACCTAGCTAAATAAAATACAAATAAATCTTATCAAGAAAAGGATGAGAGATTCATTATGGAAGAATGAGAAAATATATTCACACTAATCCAATGAGATGATCAATGAATGATACAATGAATGAGTGATATACACTCATATAGGAAAGAAAATTCCATAATTAATAAAAGTGAACAAGTAGTGATCTTTTCTTAGGAATGCATGCATAATAGTGATGGTCTAAAATAGAATTAGATCTAGTTAACTACTAATGAACTAGTGAGTAAAAAATAGAAATATTTCCAACACCCCCCTTGAAAATCACTATGGAGTAATAAAAAATGTGTCCTGACAACTAGGACATATTAGGTACTCATGAACAATGCAACTAATGAAAACTGAATACAAATGAGAAAAGAGGGAGAACCACGTGGGAAGAAAACCCCCCCTCAAAAGACAATGCATCAAAAGAAGAAAAGGAAGCTGCTAGGAAAATGTTTTCTTCACTCCAAGACAATCCTGCAAAGTCTAAAAATTCATCCCAATGAAGGTCTTGGTGAAGATGCCGACAGTCTGTTCAGAAGAAGGGTAGAACTATAGATCTCATGTACTATATCTCTAACAAAATTCATGTGGACCTCAATGTGTTTGGTTCACTTCCGCTGTACTGGATCTTTGCAAAATATCAGTGTACTCTGATTGTCACACCATATGACAGTCGGATAGTGAAACTATATACCAAGCTCGATAAGGAAGTCTTGAAGCCAAAGTACCTAAATGACACAGTTGACTACTCTTCAGTACTCGACCTCTACAAAAGATAAATAAATGGTTGATTGCTTCTTACTTGACAAGCAAATAGGGCCTGACCCCAAACTGAGATTGTACCCTAAAGACAACTTGCAATCTGTGCCATTGCCAACGCAATCTGAATATGTGAATCCTATGAGATCCAATGCACAATCAACTTCATGGTGAATCCCATAATTCAGTGTGCCCTAAACATATCTGGGAGTGCACTTGGAAGACTTCCAGTGTAGATAATGGGGATCCTACATGTATCTGTAAATTTCTCCTACTACGTATGATATATCCAGATAGGTGTGGGTGAGATACAAAACAATTATCACCAACTATCAATACAAAGTGTTTTCCACTAATGGTGTATCCATGGCATCCTCAAGTCTGATCCTAGATAAGAAGAGTGTAGGTGTAGACTTACATTTTGTCATGTGGAATCTATCCAGAATATCCATGGCACACTTAGCCTGAGAAATTTTGATGCCAGAAGAATCCTGACTAATGTCAAGACCAAGAAATAAATGAAGTGGACCCATGTCTATCATAGAGAACTTATCATGAAAAATATCTTTGTCCATAGCAATGGCCAAATAAGAGCTAACAATGATCCAAATATCATCAACATAGAGTACTAAAATCATCAAGGGGTTAGTATTCCTCAACATGTAAACATTACAATCATATTTGCATCTAATAAAATCATGTGAAAGTAGATAAGAATCCACCTTTTCATGCCATTCTCTAGGTATCTGCTTGAGGCCATAGAGTGACTTTCTCAATTTGCATACTAAATATGAGTTCTGAATGAACCCCAGTGGATGATCCATGTAGGTCTCCTCTAAAATATCACAGTGAAGAAAATCATTCTTCACATCGATATAGTGAATTTCCCATCCTTTGGTTGTTGCAATGGCTAGAACCAAGCGAATGGAGTCCATATTTACTACATGATAAAAGGTCTCATCATAATCTATCCCATGAATCTGCTAAAATCCTTTTGCAACTAGTCTTTCCTTGTACCTTCTGACCTGACCATCTGCTGCTCTCTTGGTCCTATACACCGATTTTAATTTGACAAGTTTCCTCCCTAGTGGAAGTGGAACCAGATCCCAAGTCTGATTCTCTAGGATTTAGTCATACTCTTCCTGCATGGTTTCTTCCCATAATGGATTTTCCACAACCTCAATGTAGATCGAAAGATTGAACCATATAAAAATGTATGGGCATCTCTAGTTCAAAAGATGAAAATACATGAGAAGTATCCTCATGCTGAGATCAAGTCCTTCTCAAATCTAATGGATTCCTTGCAAGGTTTCCTAATGGTTGAAGTGTGGATTGTGCCCACTTGGGCATATGATGAAGATTTGGTTCTGG
>JASDQU011314005.1:6321-24588 GCA_032191745.1 Picea mariana
TTCTCACCCTCACTACCACACTCTTTATGCCTTCCTTCCATCTCTCCCTCCCCTCCCGCCCCCTTTCGCTATCTCACTCCATCCTGTTGAGGGGTCCTAAATCCCTTTAACTCAACAGTAGGAACCAAACCCGCCACCGAGGCCCAATTAGACTCTACATTGTTTAATGGTGGAATGGTTCTCCATATCTTGCGATCAGGCCAATTAATTGATGGGCTTTACATTTTTCTTGCGAAGGATTCTCCTTCAGTTCATACATTCTTTTTTTTGTATTTTCTCTTATAGGTGGAACTGATACAATATAAAAGCCAGTATAAACCAACTAGGTAACAAAGTGGGAAAAATCTTAACTACTGGAGAAGGTTGAGCTTGGGATAACCCTTTCACTCTAGCATGCAGACAACAATTATCTACCACAAGCCTAGCAATAATACATTAACCTGTTAGTGTTCCAATTATTGACTGAGGTGCGATTATTAGAAGAAAACACATATTCCATAAACGATGGCAAGAAAAATAATTCCCTTAACTCTAATAATCAATCACATAATAACACAATGATTTAATTTTTATCATTAAAGACAAGAACTATAAAACATTGAATCAGATAACTTATCAATAGATTTATAATCTCTTACTCGTTACAACGTCCATTCATGAGATGAAATCAGAAATAATTCTTCTCCAAATCCAATCATACATACTTTTGATGAAAAACATAAACTTGTCTTTGGTCCTAAACAAGAATTCTCAATTAAGGCAGCTCCAAAATAGTTCTTTACAAAATCCAAAAATGAGAGTCTTTGCAACAACCATCGACCCTTGCTAACAGGTTGATCCTCCTATTTATAACATACTATTAACTAAAAATAACATTAAAGTGTAGCTAAGTAAAACAAAATTTGCCACATGGCGCTTTCTTCTATCGTTCTTTCTAAAAGTCATCACATGATCTCACTTGAGTGGATGACTCTTCTTGTACTCTGACCACTTGAAAAAGAGATCCTCACATGTGTTATCATATGAGAATCTATGTTGTTCCATTGGGGATGAAAGAATCTCTCTTATCTCTATTGTTTGTTCTTGATACTTGACTATTCTGGCACTTAACTGCTGCAACATGGCTCGATCTTTGATCAAGTGCTCCATGAACTGTCGCACCTGTCCTACTACCATGTATGCCACCTTCGCTATTTCTGTAGCCCATGATGAGTTTTGTTCAACATGTGATTTGACTATGTTGCGCAAGTCGAGAAAGTCATCAAGTGTGCAAGATTCAGGGAGGCTGATGTCTCTCATTGCCCGGTTGATAATGGTCCATCTTTTCTCGCACTTGGCCCATTTCTCTTGGATTTCTCAATGAGGTTCTTGAGCCATTTTAACCTAATATTTAGACGATTTCCTTATGTATTTGATGCTTCTTTCCCTTAGCACCTAGATGCCATTCTCTTCAGCGTCTTGGCCTTGTTACACCATGCTGATATAGTCGATCCTTTCCACAGATTGGTGTGATTTATTGTACCACCTCTCCATATCCTTGCATGTCACTAGTGCCATGAGGGTGTCTTCCTGAAGCTCGAATATCCTTGTAGTGAATAGGTTTCATTCATCTATAAATTTGTTGTATGCCTCCTGGAATTCACTTCTTAGGAACACTGCGACTCATGTTGTGTCCTGGTAATATTTCGCCAAGTGGCGCAAATGTTATAATTCCTTCAGAGCAGTAGCCAAATCCTCTTCATCCCTTTTCACTTTGTCCAGGGTCACAGCTGTGATTGCCATCCCTGCGACGATAAGTTTGGATGTCTTGGCATGCTCTGTGTTGATCAGTTATTCCTTCATGGTGATGAGGATGGAGTGATCTAGAGTGATCCTCCTCTTCTTGGTGGTTCTCTGTATGATAGATTTCCTTTTCTGGTCATGAGCAATGGCATGTATGTCAGCGACTTCATCCACGGGTTTGGGGATTTGCTGATCTCCCCAGGTGAGCATATTTCCTAGGCTCCCAATGGTATATATTTGTTCAATATTGGGTTCTTGAACTTCCTCCATGTGTTCCAAAGTTCCAACTTCTGTTTGTTTCTCATCGGGAAGTTGAGTACCAATTGAAATTGAGGCATTGGGGTTAGGTTTGGTACTTACTTGATAATCGTCCTTTGGGATGTCAATTTCCTACCGTGGAGCTTCTTCTTTCTGTTCGCCCGACCTTAGCTCATCTCTTGGACTATCCACTTGGGTCTTCAGTGCATCGGGTAGCTCAGTTTCTAAGATACTTTCGACCTCTTGTTCATTCCATGGAAGGCCCCAAATTTGAGCGTCGAGAGCTGGGGAAGATGCCTTCTCTGGCTCTGTTTCCTCCGTGATTGGTACAAGAGTCACCGGGGACACCTACGGACTTTCTTCATCATCATAGATGTTTATCAATTCATGAAGGGGGTTTGGTACACTTTCTATCCTGGATGTTCTTACCATCTCTGACTGAGATGAAACATCCCCCGATGATCTAAACTATGGTTTTGTAACTTCAGGGTCATCTGACCTGACAATTTCATCAAGTTCTATTAGCTCAGGGCCTCTTGGACCTTCCCGAATTTCATCTGGGTTGTCAGTAGGGGACCCTGTCATTCCTATGATGTCTGGGTCATCTTGCAGTTGATCAATTACTCGCTGCACCTGTTCTATCATGAAAAATCCCCTTTCTTGTGCGTCCTGTGTCATAGGGAATCCTCTATCCTATGCTGGGGCCACTAAGGGAACCTTTGTTGCTTCCATCGCTATCATTTCTTCCCTGGATCTAAGGGCCTCCTAATATAATTTCTCTATGGTCGTTGCTTGTTCATCCAGGCTCATGGATCTGAACCTGGTCAATTTGGGTTCGACCATCCTTGCCACCACCTCATCCGAGTCTTGGGATTTTTCTGTGAAGACTTCATCTTCGAATTTTTCATGGGTGTACGACCAGTAGGACGACACTTGCGAAGCAAGTTTCAAGGCCAGGCCATTTGGATAATGATTATGGAATTGGCATGTCTGGAATCTGAAATCTAGTTGGCTCAGCCCTTCTTGTTTGGCTTGAGCGGTTTCCTTCACCAAGTAAAAACCTACATGGAAACCATAAGGTATGAACGTCCACTTCTTGTCCTTGACTAGGGTGGCATTGCAGCCTTGCAGGATGGTCTGGTAGAATATCTCTTCCACTACAAGCTAGTCAGGGACATGTGCTGGCAGGCGATGTGGTTCTCCGGTGGCCCCGAACACCCTGATGTAGGTATCGTGCTCATCTAAGTACCAATGGCCTACCTTTGATATCATCTTCTTGGCCGCAACCAATAGTCTCAGAAATTCTTTCTTAAAAAGAATGAAATAAATTTGTGCGATGAATTCATCGTAGATGAGAGAGTAAGAATTCTTGTACCTGTTCTCACATAGGATGCTGAAATATACATGGATCGGGAGCTCTGCGACATGCCAACTCAGATTCATGCCGACGAAAATGTTTCTGGTGCACATGACATAAAGAAAATATGAAGCCATGTAGAAGGCCGGTGCCTCTCCTTTGTTCAACATCTAAGCCTATTGTATGCATATGCTCAGTTTCTTAGAAATGATCGCTCCTGAGTTGAATCCGCTCTCGGAAATTTCCACTTTGTAAGCTAAGGGAATCCATGCCTCTAAAAATATGGAGCAGTCCTTCTCCCCATATAATCGGCAGATGAGAGCCATCAAGTAGATGTATGGCTCCCTTAAGTTGGTTGTCTGGTACCAGTCGGTGCTCCAGTTGGTGTATTTATTGTCTTCCCTCCACCATGAGGCCATCACCCAGTTGGTGTCATGGCCCTCGTAGAACTTAATGAAGAAATCTATATTCAACCGCTCCTTGGGGTCTCAGAGTTTGTAGTATTTCTGGACCTCTACCGGAAGGAACACCCCGACAAACCCACCATTGTCATCGTTGATTAAGAATTTTTGTGTGTCCGTGTGGTCGATGGTCCACTTCAGAACTTCAATACAGTGAAAAAACGGGTTCTTCTCGCAACCATATGTAGGTACGACTATCAGATGTTCAGAAACACCTCATCGTCGAATGATCTTACATCTGGGTCATTATGTGGGATATATTCTGGGTATTCCTCCCGACTGATCCTTTTAAAGAGCTCTCCCCAATGTGGGAGTGCCGCCTTGGTCCCCATGCTTGCCTCTATATCTCCAAAGGCTGGAGGCTGAATAAAAACCTTCTTCATTGTTGTTTTGATGAAAGGTTCTGGTCTCAAAGTGTATTCCAATTGTGTTGCCACCCTTGGAGAGAAGCCTTCAGCTAACTCTGGTTCTTTCAGCTTCGGCACCCTCGATGATCGTCTAGTGGTTAGATTTCTTGGAGGCATTGTTTTTGTAAAGCTTGCTAAACCTGGTTATTTGATACTCACAGGGCCTCTGCAGCTTTCAAATTACTCGTCTCGCTTCTCCGGATGCTCTGAATTTCCTTGCGCATAGAATGATTCCTCTTACAAACGAATCAAGAGAATTTAAACCAGTGAAGAACTTATCGTGTTGCATCAGCCATTCAATTTGGGTGATGAGTGCAATTTAAACAAATCTTCCTTTGAATCTATGTAACTTAAATTCATCGTGCATTGATGACAGAGGCACGGGGGTGATGCGGTCTATCGGTGATTTCAAACATTTATGTTGATTGGCACATGAGGTAGAAACTAATGTGGGATTTGGTATTAATTAGACCCTTAAATGCTCAAAATCTAACCATATCCAATGCTAAAACGTCCCATTGTGTCGCTTTCCTAGTGAGTGGATCAGGGATTGGGGAAGTGCTATGAACGTTTTCGTTGATGTCCCTTGGAAAATCTCCGAAGTCGATCAATATCATCGTACAATACTGTTGTGGAAAAGATGACTCAAAGGTGTGACTTGAACCTAGGGAACCAAGAATGACTCGAGGTAAAACTAGACCAGATGGTTCTCCAATATGGAAAAGACATGTGACGTTAAAAATCAGTGACCTAATTCATGTGTATTAATCGGAGTCAGGAATTACCTTAAGTTTTGCGTTCTAAATCAAACCTTGGCTTGTCGATGCCGGAAAGGTATAAAGAGTCGGTGATCGGCGACAAAACTATCATGTGTTTTTCTATGGATTAGCTTCCTCAAAAAAGTCCTGATGCCGAAATGTATCGGGGATTGACGATCGGGAGAATTCTTTAGCGTGGTCAGAATGTTTTTTTTGTTCCTTTTAGGTATTCCTTGATTTCGATAAGTGCGTCGGGTATCAACTATCGACAATATCTTTTCTTTATTTGTTAAAAACTATTCCCCTCGTCTTTTATTGATGCCAAAGAGGAATCGACTATCGGAGATATCCTTATGAAAAACTTTGGTGCAAACAAAAACTTCCTTTTTCCGATGCCGAAGGAGATCAGTGCTCGGTGACCGAGGTTTCCCAAGTGGCTCTTTTCCATTTTGAATTCCTTCCGATGCCGAATCTCAGTGTGTTGGGTGAAGTGTTTGGGATTTTGATTCTTTGTTCAGGCGTTAAGGATTTTTTAAATCACGGGGTTTCATAAGTTAAAATAAACCTGAAAATCTAATGAGAGTCATGATAATAAGAAAAAGGAAATTTTTTTTGACAAAATATGAAGTGGAATCAGACAGTGAAAAGATCAAGTGGTACCCAAAAAGTCAAAAAATTGACATAGGATTTTTATGGTGTGTTGAGTGCTCAGCAAATGGCAACTTACTGGGCGAAAGCAAAATCTCTGTTCCTTCCTCAGGCTCAACTAATGCAAAATATGGTTAAGAACTTAACTGGTTTTTTATCAGAGCCTCTTTTACCCTTGCATTTGAAATTTCCCCGATTTATGCATCCGGGCTTGCCTGTGGGATTTTCAACCTTTATTCAACCTTCATTTCCTATAACCCTGACTCATTCCCCCTTTGAAAAGAGTCTAGTAAAGTATTCACTGGCACTAAGCCTTTAGTTATCCTTCTTCACTTGCTACAATTTTGCTCCACTCCCAATGAGCGTCCATAGCCTCGGCGGAGTCACCCCAATGTCACAGACCTTGCTCCACTACCAGCGAGCGTCCATAGCCTCGACGAAGTTATGTTCATACCATATCCTACTATGTGCTCGTTTGATATAGTTTATTTTTATTTTGGCAGAATGCCCTAAGCGAGTGGGAGAGGAGGACATCTGTTGTTTGAAAAATAAAATGATTAAGGTGAAAATTTCTAGCTCTGTCTCTGAGGTACATGTAGTCATTTCCATCTTACCATCTTTCCCTTAAGGTTTCACCAGATCACCAGGTAGACACTTTTGCATTTCTCCAAAGTTGTTCATTTGCGCAGGTTAGATAGAGAACCATTTGAAACAACCACAGGTTCCCCAACGTTTCTTGTGTTGTATGTGAGCAGTGAGTTAGGAACAAATCTCACCATATCACATGATTTGAGGTCAAACATTGTCTTGCTAAAAAAAATATTCAAAAGTGCAGAAGTGCAATAGAAAAAGATAAAACAAAAAATGCATTTCGCAATTGACGTATCTAAAATAAACATCGTGAAAACATAAACACAAAAAATCTCTCTTATTTTTATTTTTTTATTTTAATGGAAATATTGTTTTAGGGCTTGGCCATTCATTGGGAGGGCTTTAGGTTCCCCTCTCATATTCTGCAGTTGATACATGCCTAACCCAATCTTTTCGGCTACTTGGAAAGGTCTGAGCCAAAGATTATGAAACTTAGAATTTTTTCCTTTAGATTCATTTTCTCTGTCCCACTTTAGGACTAAGTCTCCTACTTCAAAATTATTCTCTTTAGCCTTATGATTATCAAACCAAATTTTAACTATCTACTGGTGAGCTATGAAATTTGATTTATCTTTTTCCCTTTCTTCTTCCAGCATGAGGAGGGTATCAATTCTTTGTTGTATGACTGATGAGGGTTTTCCTCTCGAATCCTGAGCAAGTTGAAGAGATGGAAGATATAGCTCGTTCGAGAGAATGGCTTCCTATTCATATACTAGAAAGTATGGGGAATTCCCTATAGCCTCCTTGGGTGTAACTCTATTGGACCATAAAGCATTATGAAGTGAACTATGCCAATTCCTCTGGTTGTCTGCAATTGTTTTCTTCAATATCCTCATTAAGTTCTTATTAGTTGATTCTGCCACACCGTTCCCCTGTGGATAATAGTTTGCAGAGTATCCGATTATGATTCCTTTGTCTAGAGAAAACTATGTTAATAAGGTTGAAGAAAAGTAAGCTACATTATCAAAAACAAGGACTGAAGGCACACAGAACCTTGTGATCAATTGTTGTTATATGAATTGGATCACCACCTTCTCATTTACATGAATCAGAGTGAAGGCCTCTACCCATTTCGTGAAATAATATGTGGCAGTCAGTATGTACCTATGTTGTTTTTAAGAACTTGGTGTGATTTTTCATATGATATCTAACCCCCATTGCTCAAATGGCCTAGAAACGAACACTGGTTGGAGTGGGACAACTGATCTCTTCTCCCTCCCCATGCTCATTTGATAAGTTTTACAGTTTCTAGCATATGTGTGAGTGTCTCTGAACAAAGTAGGCCCATAATAACCAACTCTTAGTATTTTATGAGCAGTGGTGTTTCCTGCGAAATGTCCACCAGCAGGACCATCATGGAGTTCTTTTAGAACTTTGTCTGCATATTCTTGTTCGAGACATCTTAAAAGTACCCCATCATAATTAACATGGAAGAGCACTGAATTTATGAGGTGATATTGTGCGGATTTTAACCTGAGGGCTCTCCTTTCACTAGGGTTTAGGTTTTCTGGGCAAGTCCCATGATGCAGAATATAAGTCAGTTTCTCGTACCAAGACTCTTGCCCCGGGGAGACGTATGAATATTCACCACACCATAATTCCATTTCATTTTCCATATTGGGTCAACATTTACTTGGTCTTGGGCTTCAACTGCCAGTTTTCATAACCCTTGTCTGTTAACAAGTTTAGCAGGTTTTATATCTAGGTCAAATTCTTGGACTACTGCCATCCAATTTCCTATTCTTTCCCCCATCTCCTATTGAGTAAATAGGGATCAAATAGCAGGGTGGGGAATGATGACTTTGGTATGGTTTTTAAGGATGTAAGACCTAAAGTGTTTCACTGCTTTGTATATAGCATAGTCCCGCTTGTCTATAGCAAGGTAATTTAGTTCGGCCCCTTGGAGATTAGTGCTCATGAATGATATAGGGGCTTCGTTGTTGTCATCATACTTATGAGTCAATACTGCAGCTAATGATTGTCCGAGGCAAAAGTGTAGAGAAAGAAATATTTTCTGAAATCAAGACTTCGTAACGCTGGAGCCTGAGATATTGCAGTCTTAATATTGTTGAAAGACCTTTTTCGTTCATCATCCCACTTAAATTCAACATATTTACAAATCATGTTTTTTAAAAGTTTGATAGTTTCAGCAAAATCAGGGGTGAATTTCCTCACAAAATTGATTTTCCCAAAGAATGATTGCATAGCATTTTTGTTGTGAGGTAACGGAAGATGAGCTATAGCCTTAATCCTTTCTGGGTCTATGCAGATCCCTACTTGGGATATAATGTGGCCTAACAACTTACCTTCCTTGACACCGAAAATAGTTTTATTAGGGTTTAAGGATATACCATATTTTCTACACCTTTCAAAAATCAGGGTTAAATCTTGGATTTGATCTTCTCTATTATTTGAATACACAGTTACATCATCCAAATAAACTACTTCACACTTGTTGATTAGTCCCTGAAATGCTATGTCCATGGCCCTTTGGAAGGTCACTCCTGCATTGATTAACCCAAAGGGCATATGTTTATAAGCGAAGGTTCCCCACTTGGTTTGGAAGGTAGTTTTCAAACAGTCTTCTTCTAAGACTAGAACCTTGTTGTAGCCTGAGAAATCGTCCAATAAGGAGAAAATATGAGAGCCTGACATGGTCTGCAAAAGTCGCTCCATTGGTGGGACTGGGTAGTTTTCCTTTTCTGAAGCTCTGTTGAGGTTTCTAAAATCTACGCATAGGTGGATCTCCCCATATGTTTTTCTTACAGGAACCAAATTTGGTACCCATACAGAGTGTCTAACCTGAAAGATAATTTTGGCGTCTAATAGTTTCTTTAATTCCTGACACATGAGAGGCTCCAGGGATGGGTGGTACTTCCAGAGATTTTGTTGGAAGGGTTTTACTTCAGGATTTAAAGGGATAGTGTGTTGAATGATATGGGTATCATAATTTTTCAGATCTCAGTAGGACCATGCAAAGACATCTTGATATTGTTTGAAAAGTTTGAGATAGGCCTTCCTTTCCTCTTTAGATATTGTCTTCCCAAGATTTATATTCTTGGGTTTTTTTGGGGTTCCTATATTTACAGTTTCATGCATAGGACATGAACTACCTATCTTCGCATCTTTTGACCCTTTAAATCTTTCCCTTAGGTCAAAAAGGCTTTCCAAATTGGATATTCCCTTCCGTATCATGTGAGACCTTGATTTTTCATTCGTTCGGTCCATCTAAGGATGAGTTTCTGTTGATTGTTCCTATAATACTTCATCGTCAATAACCAAATCTTTATAATTATCCTGTTTAGTCAAAACGTTTATGATCTATTCATCTTCTTCAAAGACCTTCCAATTAGAAATATTGTTGGGCACCGATGGTTTGTAGAGCAATTCAAAAGTGAACTAGGAGGCTTCATAATCTTCTAGAGGTGATAGCCTTGAAGCAACGGTGGCCAGAGAATCAACAAGAATGTTCTTTTCTCTGGGGATCGTTGTAATGTTGAAGGCTTCAAAATGCTCTATTAGTCTGTGCACTTCTTGTTGGTAATTCCTCAGGTGTGGAGAGTTGCAATGTATAGTGTTCCTTACTTTTCTAACAATGATTTCAAAATCTCCAAAAACCTTCAATTCTTTGACGTTTAAGTCTATGGATTTCTTTAGCCCCTATACTAGAGCTTCATACTTGGTAGTGGTTTTTGTGCATTCAAACTCTAGTCTTCAAGATAAGAAATGTCATTTACCTTTTGGATCAATGAGGATGCACCTTTCCCCTAAGCCTTCTTGCGATTTAGATCCATAAAAGTATAAGGTCCAAACTTGTGGGGAAAACCTATCGGCTTCCTCTTTCTCGTCACTTTCCTCCTTTCCTCTTGTTCGTTATGTGATTTATAACACAGGTTCTTGACAAAAGAGGGTTTCCTCTGTCACTGTCGACAATTTCTCTTGAAAAATCATTTTAGAGTTATGAGTAAGAGGGAAATCAGATGAGAGTGGGGAGAAATTCCTGAAATCGGAGTCACAAAAATAATTGCCTAAAATGGGGAAATTTGTCGATGAGGGTTCATTGAGGGTTTCTAAGTCAGTGACAGTTTGTTTTAGATATCTTTCTCTATCGATCTTGATCATATTCATGTGTCCCTTTAATGGAAGTCAAAGGTGATCCCAATCTGTACTAAAGTATTCGTTTAACTTCCCAAACCAATCTCTAATTAATAACAATCCATAAGCTTCTTGGATATATACTACAATGATGTTAATTACTTGAAAAAATTTAGGGTGTGTCGCTATTATGATCATTACATCTTTGAGTTCTCCCATAACCTTCACCTAGGTTCTATCTAATTGTATAACATGTTTATCTCTTTTGAGAGGGACTGCGTTTAATTTTTTGCAAATAGACAATGGCATAACATTGGAGGATGCTCTTGAGTCAACCAAACAATTATGGAGGTTTATGTGGAAGACTTCAAACGTCAAAAGGAATAGTGGGACAAAAGCTTTTCCCTTCTTATCCTCAGAGAAGGTGTTCATAGTTGGTTTATTTCTTAGATCTTTGGGAGTTAGATTTCCTCCTTGGTCAGTGCTCGTTGTGGGATTTTCTACTAATTTCAACACCTGTAACAGAAAGTCTTTTCGCTGAGGGATTATACACATGTCCATGATCGATATATTTGCATTCAACTTCTTCAAATCTTATACTATGTTGTAGTCTAGCTTGGGTGATTCTCATGTATGGATGTTTATAGGGTTTCTTTGGGGAGAAAAAGGTTCTTTTGGGTGATCGGGAGATGGTTTCCTCCTGAAGCTTGGGTCGTAGTAAGGCCATTTGAGACAGGTTGACCCCTACTTCATGTTTTCACAACCAAGACTTCTACGGGTGGTTCTCGAACCTCAAATAGGTCATCATAAGGAATAGGTAGATTAGGGTCCCATATCAACATGGTTGTTTCTTCTGGTGGATCAACCTCTTCCTGATCAACAATATTCATAGCTGAGCCACTTGATTTTTTGGTTAGGGAAACTTCATCTAGAAACTGGTTGGCCATCAAATTCATGGCATGCACCCATTGAGGGAAGTCTCTTTCAGAATCATTCTCTTGATGATAGGTACAAAAAGAGTCAGATGCTACATGTCCTAGATCGATGTTTAAGTTGGTTGGGGGAGGTTCAATTGCTTTGAAAGGAGGATTTCTTTTAAAGAAAGGTTTCTAGGGCCTCTGGGCTTGGTTTCCCTCCCTTTCATTTCTCTTCATGTCTATGATTTCGTTTGACAACTTCTTGACCATGCGTTGTAGGTCTTCTATGTCCCCACTTCCCTTTTTGGGACCTTGTTCTACTTGTTTCCCTGGGGGTCTATTCAACAGTAGTCCTCTCCCAGGAGGAGGTTGAACTTATTTCTTAACTAATGAGACCTGGCCTTCCTTGCACCCTTTCATTTGGAACTCTATCATTTTGGATTCTTCAAAATTCTCAGCTAAGGTTGGTTTGGCGGCCCTTTTCACAAACATGGAAATAGAAACTGGGAGAGCATTAACATATACTTCGATTTGAAAATCCTGAGTAGGTTTAGCTTTGGGTTGGAATTTGTTTAATATAGTGGTGAATATTTTATTGAAATTTTTAACCTTATCCTTTGAATTCATGGTGGTGGTGAACAAATTAGCCATCAAATATCCTGTAGTGGTTTCTTCTACAAATTTGTCTAGAAAATCCTTTTGAAACTTCATCCAACTAGTTATGGATTCTACAGGTAAGTTAAAATACCACGTGGAGGCCGAATTATTGAAAGTGTAGGGGAAAATCCTGCATACTACTTCCTCATTTTGAACATTTATCAGTTTGATAGCTAGTATGAATTTTTTGATATGGTCTTCATGCAATCCTGAGGTTTCAGGGTCAAATTTAGGGAGTAACTTCTTTGGATGTCGGGGGAGATTATGTACTCATCGAGGGATGGCCAAAGTATCTCTAGCCAACCAAGGTTGATTATTCTGGGGTGGGTTTCCTCTTTCTTTATCCTGGTCATTTTTATCTTCCATGTCTTCAGACCCCAAAACTAAGCGCTCTGAGTTAAAACCTTCTTCTTCCGACAAATAGTCAGGCTCGGAGAAATTAACGGCTGGTGTTTCGGGGATCAAATTAAGAGGATGTTCAATTTTGGTGAGGGTGAAATCTATCAGGTATTCTACTATGTGCACCAAAACCTGGTCAGGGGTGTTGACCACCAGCCTTCTTACTTGTTTTCTATGAGGAAGTAACAGAGCTAAGGGCAGTGCACTGATTTGTCGGGTGTAAGCTCTTGTGATTCTTCTAAATTGGTTTAATTACTCGTGAGGAAGAACGTAAGGTATATCAAGTAGAAAATTTTCTTCCTCGTGGTAGGGTGAGTTACTCGTTTTAGGAGTACTCAGTGTGTGTGGGTTGTCTTGGGAATGACTAGCCATGCATGTGGGTTGTTTTGAATCTATAGGTTGTTTGAAATATTATGTCAAATATAATGTCAACCATTCATTCTCAGGCCCTCCTTCTAGTGCCATTTCTGTTGAGGGGTCCTAAATCCCTTTAACTCAACAATATGAACAAAACCTTCCACCAAGGCCCAATTAGACTCTGTAGCGTTTAATGGTGGAATGGTTCTCCATATCTTGTGATTTGGCCAATTAATCGATGGGATTTACATTTTTCTTGTGAAGGCTTCTCCTTGAGTTCAGATGTTCTTTTTTTGTATTTTCTCTTATAGGTGGAACCGATACAAGATAAAATCCGGTATAAACCAACTAGGTAACAAAGTGAGAAAAAGATTAACTACTAGAGAAGGCCGAACATGGGATAACCCTTTCACTCTAGCATGCAGACAAAAATTATCTACCACAAGCCTAGAAATAATACATTAACTTGCTCGTGTTCCAATTATTGACTGAGGTGTGATTATCAGAAGAAAACACATATTCCATAAACGATGGCAAGAAAAATAATTCCCTTAACTCTAATCATCAATCACATAATAACACAATGATTTAATTTTCATCATTAAAGACAAGAACTATAAAACATTGAATTAGATAACTTATCAACAGATTTAGAATCTCTTTCTCGTTACAACATCCATTTATGAGATGAAAACAAAAATAATTCTTCTCCACATCCAATTATACACACTTTTGATGAAAAACATAAACTTTTCTCTGGTCCTAAACATGACTTCTGAATTAAGGTAACTCTGAAATAGTTCTTTACAAAATCCAAAAATGAGGGTCTTTGCAACAACCATCGACCCTTGCTAACATGTCGATCCTTCTATTTATAACATACTATTAACTAAAAGTAACTATTAAAGTGTAGCTAAGTAAAACAAAATTTGCCACATGGCATTTTATTCTATAATTCTTTCTAAAAGTCATCACATGATCTCACTTGAGTGGATGAATCTTCTCATACTTCGAACACTTGAAAAAGAGATCCTCACATGTGTCCATTGGGGCCAAAAGAATCTCTCTTATCTCTAGTGCCCATGCCCGATACTTGACTATTCTGGCACTTAACTACTGCAACATGGCTCGATCTTTGATCGAGTTCTCCATGAACTGTCACATCTATCCTAGTGCCATGTCTTCTACCTTTGATATTTCTGCAGTCCATGATGAGTCTTGTTCGACATTTGATTTGACTATGTCTCTCAAGTTGATAAAGTCATCAGGTGTGACAACTTTAGGGAGGTCGATGTCTCTTGTTTCTCGGTTGATATTGGTCCATCTTTTCTCACACTTGGCCCATTTATCTTGGATTTACCGATGAGGTTTCTGATCCATTTTAACCCAATATTTGGCCGATTTTGTTATGCTGTCGATGATGCTTTCCCTTAGCACCCGTATGTCATGCTCTTCGTCATCTCAGCCTTGTTGCACTGCACTGATATAGTCGATCCTTTCCACAGCTTGGTGTGATTTATCATACCACCTCTCCATATCCTTTCACATCGTCAGTGCCATGAGGGTGTCTTACTGAAGCTTGACTATCCTTGCAGTGAATAGGTGTCGTTCATCTATAAATTTGTTGAAGGCCTCTTGGAATTCACTTCTCAGGAACACCATGACCTGTGTGGTGTCTTGGTGATATTTCGCCAAGTGGCACAAATGTTCTAATTCCTTTAGAGAAACAACCAACTCCTCTTCATCCCTTTTCACACTGTCTAGGGTGGCATCTATTATTTCCATCCCTACACTGATAAGTTCAGATGTCTAGGCATGGTCTGTGTTGATCAATTTTTCCTCCGTGGTGATGCAGATGGAGCAATCTAGAGTGATCCTCCTCTTCTTGGTGGTTCTTTGTATGATAGATTTCCTTTTATGGTCATAAGAAATGGCATGTATGTCAGTGACTTCATCCCCAGGTTCGGGGATTTGCTAATCTCCCCAGGTGAGCATATTTCCCAGGCTCCCGATGGTATATATTTGTTCAAGACTGGGTTCTTGAACTTCCTCCATACGAAGNTACTGATTAAAATTGAGGCATTGGGGGTAGGTTCGGTACTTACTTGATAATCGACCGTTGGGACCTCGATTTCCTGCTGTGGAGCTTCTTCTTTCTGTTCGCCCAGCCCTGGATCATCTCTCGGACTATCCACTTGGGCCTCTGGTGCATCGGAAATCTCAGTGCCTAAGACACTTTTGACCTCTTGTTCATTCGATAGAAGGCCCCAAATTTGAGCGTCAGGAGCTAGGGAATATGCCTTCTCTGGCTCCTTCTCCTCTGTGATTGGTACATGAGTCACCAGGGACACCTCTAGACTTTCTTCATTATCATAGATGTTTATAAATTTGTGGAGGGGGTTTGGTGTGCTTGCTATCCCAGATGTTCTTACTATCTCCAACTAAGATGAAATGTCTCCCGATGATCCGACCTATGGTGTTGTAACTTCAGTGTCATCTGACCCGACGGTTTCATCAAGTTCTATTAGCTCAGGGCCACTTGGACCTGCCCATATTTTATCTGGGTTGTCAGCAAGGGACCCTGTCATTCCTATGAGGATTGGGTCATCACTTAGCTGATCAATTACTTGTTGTTCTTTTTCTATCATGAGAAGTCCACTTTCTCATGTGTCCTTTGTCATAGGGAATCCTCTATCTTGCATCGGGGCCACTGAGGGAACCTTTGTTCCTTCCACCACTATCATTTCTTCCTTGGGTCTGAGGGCCTCCTGAGCCGATTTCTCTATGGTCATAGCTCGTTCATCCAAGCTCATGGATCTAAACCTGGTCATTTTGGGGTTGACCATCCTTTCCACCACCTCGTCCCAGTCTTGGGAATTTTCTGTGAAGACTTCATCTTCAAATTTTTGATGGGCGTATGGCTAGCAGGACGACACTTGCGAAGCATCTTTTAAGACCAGGCCCTTTGGATCATGCTTACAGAATCGACCTGTCTGGAATATAAAATCTAGTTGGCTCAACCCTTCTTGTTTGGCTTGAGCGATTTCCTTCACCAAGTAAAAACAGACATGGAAACCATAAGTTATGAATGATCGCTTCTTTTCCTTGACTAGGTGGCATTGTAGCCTTGCATGATTGTCTAGTAGCATATCTCTCCCACTACAAGCCGGTCAGGGACATGTGCTGCTAGGAGATGTGGTGCTCCGGTGTCCTTGAACACCCTGATGTAGGTATTGCGCTTGTCCAAGTACCAGTGGACTACCTTTGATATCATCTTTGTGGCCATAATTGATAGTCTCGAGAATTCTTTCTTAAAAAGAATGAAAAAAATTCGTGCGATGAATTCATCGTAGATGAGAGAGTAAGACTTCTTGTACCTGTTCTCCCATAGGATGCTAAAATATATGTGGACTGAGAGCTCTACAATATGCCATCTTAGATTCATGCCGACGAAAATTTTTCTGGCGCACATGACATCAAGCAAATATGAAGCCATGTAGAAAGTTGGTGTCTCTCCTTTCTTCGACCTTTGATCCTGTTGTATGCATATGATCAGTTGCTTAGAAATGATCACTCCCTAGTTGAAGTCGCTCCCAGAAATTGCCACTGTGTAAGCTAATGGCATCCATGCCTCTGAAAATCTAGAGTAGTGCTTCTCCCCATATAATCGACAGATAAGAGACATCAAGTAGATGTATGGCTCCCTTAAGTTGGCCGTCTGGTACCAGCCGGTTCTTTGGTTGGTGTATTTCTTGTATTCCCTCCACCATGAGGCCATCACCCGGCTAGTATCATGGCGCTCGTAGAACTTAACAAAGAAATATTTATTCAGCTGCTCCTCAGGGTCTCGGAGTTTGTAGTATTTCTTGACCTCTACCGGAAGGAACACCCCGACACACCCACCATTGTCATCATTGATTAAGCATTTCTGTGTGTCTGTGTGGTCGATGAGCCACTTTAGAACTTCAATACAGGGAAAATAGGGGTTCTACTCGCAACCATATTTAGGTACGATCGCTGGATGTTCGGGAACACCTTGTCATTGAGTGCTCATCCGGGTCACTATGTGGGATATATTTCGGGTATTCCTCCCGGATGATATTTTTAAAGAGATCTCCCCAATGTGGGAGTGCCACCTTGGTCCCTGTTCTTGCATCTATATCTCCAAAGGTCGGAGGCTGAATAAAAACCTTCTTCGTTGTTGTTTTGATGACAAGTTTCAGTCTCAGAGTGTATTCCAATTGTTTTGCAACCCCTGGAGAAGAGGCTTCACCTAACTCTGGTTCTTTCATCTTTAGCACCCTTGGCAATCGTCTAGTGGTTGGATTTCTTGGAGGAATTGTTCCTTTAAATCTTGCTAAAAATGGTTATTTGATACTCACGGGTTCTCTGTAGCTTTCAAATTACTCATCTCACTTCTCCAGATGCTCTGAATTTCCTTGCGCACAGAATGATTATTCTTACAACGGCTCAAGAGAATTTAAACCAGTGAATAATTTACTGTGTCACATCAACCATTCAATTCGGGTGATGAGAGCAATTTAAACAAATATTCCCTCAAATATCTTTAACTTAAATTCATCATGGGTTGACGAAGGAGGTGCAGGGGTGATGTGGTCTATCGGTGATTTCAAATGGCCATGTTGATTGGTGCACGAGGTAGCAAATAATGTGGGATTTGGTATTAATTATACCCTTAAATGCTCAAAATCTAATCGTATCCAATGGTAAAACGTCCCATCATGTCACTTTCTCAGTGGGTGGATCGAGAATTGGGGATGCGCTATGAACATTTTCGTTGATGTCCCTCACAAAAGATCCGACGCTGATCAATCTCATCGTACAATGATGTCGTGGCAAAGCTTACTCGGAGGTGTGACTTGGACCTAGGGAACCAAGAATGACTCAGGGTAAAACTAAACTGTATGATTCTCCAATATGGGAAAGACATGTGGCGTTGAAGACCGGTGACCTAATTTGCATGTATTAATCAGAGTCGGGACTTACCTTAAGTTGTGCATCATAATAAAACATTATCTTGCCGATGCCAAAAAGGTATACATGTTCAACGATCGACGAAAAACCTATCGCGTGTTTTTCTATGGATTAGATTCCTTGAAAAAGTCCCGATGCTGAAATGCATCAGGGATCGGCGTTCGGGAGAATTCTTTAGCGTGGTCAGAATGTTCGTTGTGGTCCTTTTAGGTCTTCCCCGATTTTGATAAGCGCATCGGGTATCAGATATTGTCGATATCTTTTCTATCTTTGTTAATGACTATTCCCCTTGTCTTTTACCGATGCCGAAGAGGAATCAACTATCAGAGATATCCTTATGCAAAACTTTGGTGCAAACAAAAAATTACTTTTGTCGATGCCAAAGGAGATCGACGCTCAGTGACTGAGGTTTCCTGAGTGGATATTTTTTGTTTTGAATTCCTTCCGATGTCGAATCTGAGTGTGTCGGGTGAAGTGTTTTGGCTTTTGATTCTTTGTTCAGGCGTTAAGGATTTTTTAAGTCAT